>NDXB01021631.1:1679-51411 GCA_002631895.1 Agapornis roseicollis | reverse complement strand
TTTTTTTTTTTTTTTTTTTTTTTTTTTACCTCCTGGATATGGGGAAAATAAAACCAACCTCGACTTCTCCAAGCCTCTGACATAGGCACCTTGACAATACATCTCACAGCGGAGAAGCTGATTTCAACCCTGTGCTTCAAGTACCATCTAGTGGTTAGCAGTATATTTGCATCTGTGTTGGAGGATCTTAGGATTCAGATCTGTCTCCCAGAGACGAAGTGGTCTCATCATTTTCCCCAATTAAATAAAAAGTAACAGTCTTTCGTTAATTATTGATCTTTTTAAAGAAGAAAATAAAATCTTCATGTCTTTTTGCCTACCTTGTCCCAGTTCCATTTGGGAACACTGCAGTGTTTGGCAAGTTCAGAGAAAAAAGGGCTCAAGAAAAATGTTGCTGTGCCTTTTATTTTTCAGATAGAAAATAAATGACAATGCATGATCCTTCAGTTCTTTCTATTAGAAGCAAAAAATATTCTTTCATTAAGAACTCTACACATATGCCTCTGAATATGCATTTGAGAATTGGCCTTCAATTTGAGCCATTTATTACTTTTGAAAGCATTGCTCCATCTATCTGTCTGTCTTAAATTAATATCTCTCTTTGTGTGTTCCCCTTTCCATATTGTCTGCCATCTGTTATATGATCACTGAGAGATAACGCCTGGTTCGCTTGTTTGATTAGTTATCTTGCTTTCTGTTTCAGTGGACGTTGGTTATGTGTACCCAACAGTGTTACTCTCCTGATAACAGAAAAGTCACACCACAAATAGGTAGAGGTGATGTCCTCCTTTCTACAAAATCTATGTGGATCTTCTCTAGTGTAAAGCGTCAAATGCTAGTTATTTAAGTCATAGCCAGACACCTTTGTTTGGGGGAAATTAGGATGTTTATCATCCTAAAATAGGCATTTACAATAGATTAAAGATAAATCCAGATAGCGGGGAGATTTAGATTAGATATTAGGAAAGATATCTTCCCTGTGAGGGTGCTGAGGTTCTGGCACAGGGTGCCCAGAGAAGCTGTGGCTGCCCCATCCCTGGCAGTGTTCAAGGCCAGGTTGGACACAGGGGCTTGGAGCAACCTGCTCTAGTGGAAGGTGTCCCTGTCCATGGCAGGGGGTTAGAACTGGAGGAGCTTTAAGGTCTTTCCAACCCAAACCAGTCTCGGATTCTTTGTTTCTATGTTCAAATGTGAATGTTGCTTAAAATACCTGTTTTCTGCCCTGACTGCAAAGGTAGCTCATCGACACAGGTCAGACAAGGCTGGACCACAATATAGGTCCTTACCGTCATCTTCCAGTGTTAGTCAAGCTCCCTCAGGCATGAAAGGGCTTTCAGGAGACCTGCTCTCTCCCTGACCAGCAGCCCAGAGCAAGAGGTTACTAACAGCAGGATAAAGGGCCTGAAATCAGATAGAGTGATTTGAGTCCTTGCATGCCTACCCTCTCCTTATGTGCAGGTGAGATCTGTCAGTGCAGCCTGTGGAGACAGGGAATGATGCTGCTCACCCAACGGCAGTTACCACCAGCAGGACAGCTCCAATGGCTCTCTAGGAGCCACTGGCAGTGCTGACAAAATCCTTACACAGGACAGCTTGAACATCAATCAGGGCATAAACATCCCTAGGTGTCTAAATTCAAGTATTTTCCTTATGGACACTATCCCACTCAGTACTTTGTCCAGCTAAAATTTGGCAAGAGAGATTCCACCACAGAAGGTTACTAATTTCACCTTGTAAGTCTAACTGGCAAGTGATGTGAGAAAAATAAAGACAATAGAACATTCATCATTCTCACACTGCCTCAGCATGGGTTATTACCCTCTCAGAGTTTGTCCCCACAAACATTCAATTTGGTGTTTGTCACAAGTGATAGAGCAGGATCCTATAAAGACAGTCCTGCTGCTGCTGGGGAATGTTTCTGTCCCTGGTTCCTGGTCCCAGATGCTTATTTCCTCTCCCCCATACTGGAGGTTTCCAGCCAGATCTGCATGTAGACATAGTTTAACTCTGAAGGTACCAGGAACATGGGCATGGGAGGAATTCTTATATAATAGGTTAAAGAAGCCAGTTAAATTCCTGAGAAAAGCAAGAATCATTTAACTACTTCCCATTTGACAAACTTTAGGGATTACCTCTTTTCCTGTTAGAATACTGCTCATGCTGCTTATCTCATATATCATAAATTGCTGCCTAATGTTGAGCTGTGAAGTTTCATCGCAGAAATTCTTCTGGAGACATTTTGACTTGAGCACAAGATTTATTGCTGGGCAGCTAGTGGATCTGACGTCTGTGATGACAGATATTCTCTTGTCAAATTAATATAACGACACTAAAAAGAACAGGGTCAACCTTAATGTCCCTGCTGTCTCTTTGTGTGAGTCATAGATGTACCCACATGCAGATTCCTGAGGAATCCCCATCAGCAGAAGCAGCAGCATCACGTAAGGTTATCGAGCAGTAAAAATGTGTATGTTTGTTTTATCAGGCAAACATATATTGCCCACAGGGGTGGGGTGCAGGAGGGTGTGATGAACTGAACTGGACTGAAGCTAAACAAGTAGTGAGATCCTGCTCTTACTCGGCAAGATATTGCACATTCGCGAGCTAAAGCACATTTCTGTTACGTTACCCAAAGCGAATAGTTTATTACGTATCATTACCTCTGAACAACAGATAATCAATTTGGATGTGTCCTTATTTACCTGGACAAACACTGGAAGGCTTTGCAATTTAATGGCCTAACTGTTTGTTAGAACAAATAGACCTATTCAATTCTGAGATCACAGTCAATCTGACGGTTTATAGCTGGTTGGTTTCTGCTCTCGAACTGTGAAGCCCTGATTTGTTTTCAAGGTGTAAAATTAGCAGTAACATTTTCACATGCTAACGGATAAGTCCCTTACTGAAACGTAAGACTGCACTTGCTCATTGCAGAGTGAAAATAGCCGTGCTCAAAAACCAAGCACAAAGCCTGCGCCTTGGATGAATTTCACACAAGCCCTGACATGATGCCACATGTGAAATAGCCCGAACAAAGGTTGCTGCACAAGAGTAAATTTCAACTATTAATTTACAGGTTGAAGCAGGAGTTTTCTGCTCATTATTAAATTACACCATTTGTACGCAGCTCTGAGGGGCAGTAATGGAGTACGCGAACCTAACATGGGCACTGAAGAGTAATTCTTCAATTCATCTCTGAAATTATTAGCCTTGGTAAATCAAACACTGAAATGGGGTTTTAAATCATGTCCCCTTGGTTTTGCAATATATTCCACATTGTAATCATACCAGTGTAAATAAGCAAAAGGTTAAAAAGTGAAGGAATGTCTCTGTCTTCAGTTTTTGAAAGCCAAAGGAGTCACAATAACAGATAAGGAAAGGAAAAGCAATATGGGGAGAAAATGCTTTTTACCATATTAATGTCTTGGGTATTGTTTTCTATTTATTTGGGTAAGCCAAACTAAATCCTCAGAATCAGAGAGCCAAGGTAAATTCTGAAAATATCAAACTAGACTTCAGTCAGAAAGATGAAGATGGAGAGAGGCAAAGTCTGGCAAATGAACAGGCTGCAGAAGTAGCAGTTTTAGTGAAAAGCATCAGGCCTGTAAATCTGCTTTTGAGCCAGTGTGGAATGAGTTGCTGTTTCCAGTACAAACATCACCTTATACAGAAATATCCCTGCATTAATTTGCTTGAGAGACTTACTGGAGTTTGGACTTCTAAAGAAGACACTTATTAGGATGCACTGAAGTATGTATGTGGAGTGTATGTGATAAGGAGATACTCCAGAATATATAGTGATGTTCAAAGAGGATGCTTCAAAGTAGCATGCAGATACTTCCATTGCCCTCTGTCTGCAAGACAGCTGCACACAGCTACACAATTCATCTGCAATTACCTGCAGTTTTAATTGTTTTTCTTTAACTTCAATACTTTTTCCTCCTTATGGTGATTTGTCCCCATAAGGAAAGATAATTATAAGCAGAAACATTACTTCCCAGCTTTGCCCCCATCCCATTTGGTTTAAAAGCCGAAACTCTTTTAATCTCTTCATATAAAATAGATTCTATACTCCCCTATGCATTTTAATAGTCCTTTTCTGCAAACACACTGTTTAGATTTGTCTTCTTGTGGCTATTAGTGCCTTCAAGTCCCTGTTCATATTTTTTGTACCCGTCTTTCTTTCAGTTGCATCACTTCAATGGTTCACAGACATCACACAGCTTCTAGAAAACCCAGGTCTTCCCCTTTTCTCTAGTAATAACTGATGATCTCCCTATCTAAGTCAGAAATGGCTGCGTTAAAATTCCTCCAAAGCTTATGAATGATACTACAGAACTGGTTCAAAAGGGAAACTACCAGCAACCTGAAGGAAAGATCCATATCCAACACAGTGCGTTTAAACTTTAGTTATCTTACCCTTGTCTGTGCTGAGATGGATTACTTTTTATTTAATAAATATATCCACATACAATAGAATCATAGAATAGTTAGGGTTGGAAAGGACCTTAAGATCATCCAGTTCCAACCCCCTGCCATAAGCAGGGACACCTCACACTAAACCATGTCATCCAAGGCTTCGTCCAACCTGGCCTTAAACACTTCCAGTAATGGAGCACTCACAGCGTCCTTGGGCAACTCATTCCAGTGCCTCACCACCCTCACAGGAAAGAATTTCTTCCTTAGATCCAGTCTAAACCTCCCCTGTTTAAGTTTGAACCCATTACCCCTTGTCCTGTCACTACAGTCCCTAACAAAGAGCCCCTCCCCAGCAGCCCTAGAGGCCCCCTTCAGATACTGGAAGGCTGCTCTGAGGTCACCACGCAGCCTTGTCTTCTCCAGGCTTCATATGGGAGATGCTCCAGTCCCCCGATCATCCTCGTGGCCCTCCTCTGGACTTCTTCCAACGGCTCCATGTCCTTTTTATGTTGAGGACACCAGAACTGCACACAATACTCCAAGTGAGGTCTCATGAGAGCAGAGTAGAGGCACAGGATCACCTCCCTTGACCTGCTGGTCACGCTCCTTTTGATGCAGCCCAGGATATGGTTGGCTTTCTGGGCTGCAAGTGCACACTGCAGTCAGCTCATGTTCATGTTTTCATTGACCACCACCCCCAAGTCCTTCTCTGCAGGGCTGCTCTGAATCTCCTCTTTGCCCAACCTGTAGCTGTGCCTGGGATTGCTCCGACCCAGGTGTAGGACCTTGCACTTGTCATAAATCATAGAGATCAAATATAACAATTTGGTGAATTGTGTGTTACTTACTAATCTACAGAGAGCAGACATCTTATTAGGTAGGTCGCAAGTGCCTCAAGAAGGTTGTATGTCAGAAGTGATACTTCAGAAGACACACAGAACACAACTGCCCCGGTAGCTCTAACTGGCATCCATACATCATACAGGGGCATCCATGAACTTTGGATGCTTCACTGCCTTATTTAATTCCCAGTGATACTGTTAGTACCTCTATTGAAAGGCTCCATCATCTAATAATAAAGCTAGTGCAGGGTGCCACTTGGATCTCCCCATCACAGAGCTTCAAAGGACTCTGAATCAGTGGCATTTTGCTTACTCTTCTAAAGCTTTAGATTTTTTTTGTTTTCCATTCTTGACATAAGTGATCATACTTGCCAATCTTTTCTTGCAGTTTCAATTGAAGGTTTTCATCAAATGGAAGAAAAAAAAAATCCACAGTGAATCCTTCTCCTTATTATTACAATTATCACTAATATTACCACTGCCATTACCCGGAACAGATGTAAGATCCTTTGCATTTTCTACTAAAGCTTCTTGCCCTGGCATATCTGTGAGTGCCATAGGAAAGGTTTTTTTTGAAGGTGCTAAACAGACTTCCGGAAACATTTTTTGACCAGAGTGCTATGAGGATTTATATAGTTATTGCCAGGGTTTCATCTTTAAATTAACTGTGCCTTTATAGTACTAAAATTCTGCCTTTTCATTAGTGACATAGCTTAATTGCTTCACAACCAGGGTGAAAAAAAAATTAGAAATAAGAAGAAGAAAAGGAAAAAGAAGAGTAGCAAACACCTGCCTGACTTAACCACATTAAGCAGCATGGTGCAGAATATAACTTAACAGTCCAGTGAACTGTCAGTGGCAGAAGTAATTGGAAATTGGTGGGATAGTTCTTCATGTGATGGGGACGGGAGTTTTTCATGCCTATTTTTAATGGGCAAATAGCTTTTAGGGCAGCTTCATATTCTGTCATTAACTTGTAAAGATCCTTTATAATGTAGAAAAGTTAAGATAGCAAAAAAAAAAAAAAAAATCCAATTACATGTTTAATGACTTGGCATTTGTGGTAATGCTATCTAGCACTAATTCACCTGTTAGAAAACAGTCTATCTTTTAGCCCCTGGGGTTAATAGAGTGCAAAAGCCTAGCCTTATCAGAGGGTGGGAGAAAAGTGAGCAATTTTTTCCTACAAATAAGAAAGAAAAGCAAGAATGACAAAATTGATTACGAGTTTTCGACTTGCTTTTTGAACTTAAACTATTTATTAAGCACCTTTCTAAAGAAAATAAACTTCTAACTGCTGGTGTCTATCTGGCCCTCAGTATTTTGCAGGGAGGGATGGGAGACTCCAGTACCTTTGTAACCAACATGAGCACCCACTGGAGTGAAGCATACACACATATGTCATGGGGCTGCAGCAGTGATGCTGCATTGCCTGCGCTTGAGATCAAGGCCTGCTTCCTTTCTATATGGAAATGGGATCCATAATAAAGAATGTGGTTTGATCAGTCAATAGGTAGATGGATGGATTTATCCTATCCTCAGCTGCATACTCATAACTACACTGAAATCAATAGCAGATGCTTCTATGGAACTAAGAGCAGAATTTGTTCCACAATAGCAAAGCAATCCAGTTTATGCAAACATCCATATTCATTTACATGTCTGTCTTTATCAGTGGCTGCTGTATTTGCATCTCACCCTGGATAAAAGGTTAGTGAAGGCATTTGTAATGAACCCTTCCATTTTAAAACATTTAAACAGACTGTGGTATAAATTACATATTCTAACTGACTGCTCTGGTGTGAATTTCTGAGTCCGCTGAAAGGAAGAAAGGCAGAATTTACCACATTAATGCAGCATCGTCCTTTGCTTAATACCAAATTTGTCTGTCAAGGCTAAACCAGGATTAGCTGCAAAAATACTAAATGATGTTAGAATTCATGCAGTCCTGTCTAGCCCATGTAGAACATGGAGATACTGATAATATTAAAAATAAAACAAAACAAAACAAGCTATTGTCCTCAGTCCAGCTTCTAAAACTAGGAGTTTCACATTAAAGATAAGCGCTGTCTAATGGCTGGAAAACAAGCCCAGGAATCAAGGTTTATCTCCCCTGATCCTAACTCAGCTCATGGTTCATCTGTCAGGAGCTAATGAAGGCTGAATACTGAGCATCCAGAATCCTGAAATCCAGTGATTTCATCTGAATTCTTTGGTAACCTTCGGTTTTCTCAGCAATCATCCCATACAACTTGTTCCTTAGCCCCTTAAGGTCAGCTAGGGCTTTGCCATTAACTTCAAGGTGAAGAAGGAAACACCTGACTTTGTATTCCCTGTACCTGAGCACCTCCTATCTGCAGTGTGGAAGCAACAAAACCCAGCATGTCCTGAATAATTTGGATGCATCTGGTGCTTAGAGAACAAACACTTGCAGTGTGCCCTTTAGTGGTCTGGTGGTTACAGAGAAAATGCATAAATCTCTGCTTAAGAGTGGGATTCACCTCATTTGATATTAGCTTACAAAAGCAGTGTTTAATACATATAGGTCATCTAGGTTCCCTTTACTATTCTTTGAGAAAAACAGGACTGCAGTGGTACATCCTGACCTCACACTGTTCAATGTTCAGTTAAGTGTGATTCTATATCTCTTAAATGCTACTGTCTCCTTCTCTTGACTCTAAAGCAAGGTGATGCTGGCCTGGAGAAGGCAGAATTATTATCTCAGCATAACAAAATAATTTTAAAGAAACTAACAATCTTTTGTTTATGTCCTGAAGGCTTACTTGCATGCAGATGCTATGAAAATAGACTCTTCTATAAGTGGGTGGATGGATGGACAGATAGAATAAATTCTGTCTTTACATGCATGGTCAAAACTTCAGTTTGTGGGTCATTTGTTTGATTTTTAAAGTTGCTACTATTATAGCTTCTCATTTGGAACAACCTAAAAGAGATGTTCAGCTACTTTGGGGAAATGCAGGGTGCAGTATGACCCCCTCTTATGAAAGAGTCAAACTTGTTTTCCTAAGTTAGGTGAAAGTGATGTGTCCTCATTCCCATGGCAAAGAACATTTCCTTTAGTGCAGCTGACAAGTTTTTCAAGGTGTTTCTGCACATCCTGTAAGGAAAGCAAATTGTCATCAAAATTGAAAATTCAGAATATGGGTTTGGTTTGGGATGTTTTTTTTTTTCTTCCCCTGAAGGTCCTTAGGGCTCTTGAAATGCTAAGCAGAAAACGGAGCTCAATGCATATGGAGGAGATTTTCATATTTTAAAAGTCAGACAGAGTGTCAGCCAGCAGACGCAGCAACTCCAAGAATCTTCAAAAAGGCAGAAGCAGGAAAAGTTTACTGCTTGCTTGGCGGACACGTTATTTTAGCCTGTGCTCTGCAGAATGAGAGGTAGATTGCCTAGGGTCAGAGGGTGACCCTGTCCTGCAGCCTGTTATTCCTCCTTTTTTTAATTTTTTTTTATTTTGGGTTTTTTTTTGGTATTTAAGTGCAAATTTACATTTGGCTGCAACCTGCCTCCTTAATGATGGATCAGACTTTTGTGCAAGTATAAGCTCTGATTGATGGGGTACAGGGATAGGAGAGGAGAATGGAGAAAACAAGTTTATAAATTTGACATAAGATCTGAATCGCAGCAGGAACTCTGCCAGTCTCCTTAGGCATAAAATTGGACTGGCTGGAGATATGTACTGCATGTGTGATGTTTCAGCAGTTATTGCTTTCATTATATCTTTACTTACTCAGTTAACAGACTACTGAACTTGCAAAATCTGGCAAGACTGGGTTTTTTTTCTTTTAAAACAAATTTTATGATGGGGGGAGACAGAAGAAGAACTGGAAAAACCTGAAAATTACATACCAGATCTTTATCTGCTGTTACTCAGTATCATTTAATTGATTTCACTAGAGTCACACTGATTTTCTCTAGCTGGTGACCTGGCTTAGTATTTCTGTTTTGCTGTAACTCTCCCCCTGCCCCATTCTGTACAGGCTGTGTTGACATTTCGTGTTTCCTATTATTATTATTATTCCTTCCTTTTCTTTGTTTTGGGAATATATGGCTTATTGACTAAACAGCATTAGAAAACTGAAGTTAATGGGCCAAACTCTTCCCTAGTGCAACTTTATTGAGTTCAAGTTGTATAGAGATGAATGAGTTCAGGGACTCCTCCAAAGAGGGTTATTGCAGAGGCTGATTCCATAATAAAATGGAAGTCCACAGCTTTGCTGTCATTTCAATGGAAATTGTTGCAAGAAGCCCAGTGCTTTCATCTTCAGCTGATGTGATGAAACCTGAGGGTAGTGAGCATAAAAAGGTAAAATCATACCTTGCTTTACTGGATTAAAACAAATACTTTAATACTATCAAGAACACATTTAATAATAAACATGTTCATGTCCGCCTATTCCACAGAGCATTCTAGGTTTCATGGCCAACCAGAATGGGCATCTTCTCCACCATATCACTATCAATGGCAACTGAAAGATGGGTTTATTGGCCGGTACATCTGTCTCCTGGACCAAACTGGGACTGTGAGGATCTGGCTCTTTAAAACAACAGAAATGTAGCAACAATCTGTATCAGGGTCAGAGAAAACAGACTCTTAGGGATGGGATAAAAAACCAGGAGTGTTTTAGGGACAACCTTCTCGTGGTCTTAGTGGAGCCAAAACCCTTTTTTTGCTCATAAAGTGGAACTTGCTGGGACAGACTGAAACACTTGGTGCTGGTAATAGTAAAAGACAGGACTGAATTGTAAAGAGATGCCTGCAAGTCCTGCGTTTGTTTGAGCACAAGGAATGATGCTGCTGGTTTTGGACAGACGGACAGACAAACAAGGACTTGAAGTCTGTTCAGCAGTAGTGTCACCTAATGAAAAAAGGCCTGGCACACACTAGACAGTATACTGTGTGTTAGGAGCTAGGTGCTACAATAACAAAGACAGTAGGAATGCAGAAGGCAGATGACTTTTTTCCTCAAAGAACACTAAGAGTAATTAGTTATCAAAAAAATACAAAATCAGCTGGGAAGTGAACCTTGTCAGGCAGAACATTCCATAAACCCAAGTTATTGCTGCTCTGAGGTTTCAAACTGAGCTTTATGCATGATTCCTGTGTTATCTGGGTTAGAATCCACAGGGCCACACTTGTAAGAGCTCAGCTCTCTACAGTGGTATATGCTACTGGCTGGTTAGACTTTGGACATTTGCTCCCTGCTCTATACAGGATACATTTAAATATTTTCTGAGCACTTTACAGGGACAGTTATGCTCCAAGGATGGAATTGTGAGAGGGAAGGGGAGGGAAGGGAAGGGAAAGGTACTTCTTTTCTTCTGTTCTTAAACCCAATTCTTACCCATTTTTAAAGGAAATATGGTAAGTACCGTGTTAACCACATCTCCATTGTGGTTCTGAAAATCTGCCCATCATTGTGGTATCCAAACAGCAGACACTCTCCAAAAGTCATTACCATCTGACAGATGTACTAAGGGCTATGTATAGTTATCACCTGTCTCAGTCCGATTTCTGGTGGACAAATGTCCACATTCAGAAACAAAGCAAGTCTGACCACACAGATACTTTCAGCCACTTTGTTCAGTGGTACTGTCCCTCAATGAGAAAAGGCCACATTAGACAGAAAATAGTGGTGTGTTTAGGAGCTAAGTCCTGTAATAGCAAAGCACAGTAGAAATGCAGAAGGGCAGGTGACTTCCAGCAACTTCCCTTAACGTCTTTACCAAGAATGTGGGACCTGGCTGAACAAGTGAACTGGTCAGTCCTTTTGCTTATTGTGGTAGTCTCACTAGCAGATAATAGATTGTGTATGAGGCAGCAATGCTGTTCTCTGGAAGTTGGTATATATTTCTCAGAAGGATTGAGAGGTTACATATTTCTCTGTGACTACTGAATCACTATCAAATATGAACTGCAAGTGATACTTTTGCTTCAGAACAATAAAAATAGTTCCATTCTCTCCAAAGAGAATCGTGTCAGCAGCAAAGCTCTCTATTGCTCTCGTTGTTTTCTCAATGCTTCACCTCATCAGGCTTCTGGGACCTGATAAACTATCAGACTGAAAAGCAGAAATGGGATGGGGGCAATTTTAATGCATGAGCAAAGCAGTGAAGAGTGTCAATCTCAGAGATGCTATAGGTTCTCAATGACAAGAATGGCTTAATATCAGTAAGTAACTAAATCAAGCTGTAGCTAGCCAGCTACTTACCGTCTTCAAGAGGAAAAAACAGATTTCTCTTTGTGTTCCTGTCTTTAGAAAGTTTGCAAATGCTGACATGTGTTAAACTGGTGTTTGAAGATTGAGCACTCAGGAAAATGTTAGGGCACTACAGGAACATGTGGTTGGGCTGTGTTGTGGGCAGAGACCAGGGCAGACTGCGAGGCAGTCAGGACAGCTCCATGGGGATGCGACATTAGCCCAAGAGTGGGAGTTAACTCAGTAGAGCCCATGGCTGGGCTGGGCAGAGCTGTGGTGGAGCAGGAGACTGATACCTATGGTGTTGTTGGGATGCGGAACCTCTGAAATGGGATCCTGGGAAATAAGCAGGCAAAAATCAGTGAGAATGAAGGCCTTTTAGTCCCTCAGGTCCTTATCTCAGTTTCACCCCAAGTCTAGAAGGGGCAGATACCCTCTTCCTGTTGGCACAATGAAGGTCAGAGTTTGCTTCACAGGGTATTTGCAGCATCAGCAATCTTCACATTCTGATTCAAGGCCAGGTTGGAAGGGGGTTGGAGCATCCTGGTCTAGTGGAAGGTGTCCCTTCCCACAGCAGGGGTTGGAACTGGATGAGCTTTAAGGTTCCTTCCACCCCAAACCATTCTATGATTTATGATCTTGATACCACATATATATAGTTGCCTGTACGGTGTGTGCTGCTTTACTCCTGGAATTCCTTATGGGTGTGTTGCAGATTGGCAATAGATGCATCTTATTTAGCACCTACCACTCAGAATTATTCTTCCCTATTTCAGCAGGACAGAAACAACCACCACAACATGTCTTCATGCCATACCCTAGATGTCACACTATAAAAACCTTCCTGCAGGCTGCAAAACAATCTTTATAAGGCACTTTGAACTGGAAAACACACACAGAAATAAGAGTATCTTTTGGCCATATGAGTGAAACTTAGGTGTGAGCCAAGTATTATTTGCAGCAGCAGAGAGTTAAACGGGATAATGCCCTCATCCAGCTCTGCATCTGCTCTGTAGTGAGTGGCCCTGCTCAGCTTTCGATGTATGGCACACTGTACAGACACTGCACCCACTTGGACACCCATCACCTCCAGCTGAATCTGTGTCAGCGGGGCAGGCAGTGATTCCCAGACATCTGCAGTATGTTCATCACAGCGTTTTCAAAGTACTTCAGGATCCTTCAAGGTGAAAAGCACTCTGTCTCCAGGACAGGATTTTAGAACTTATAAATGTAAGGTTATTCATATGGGAAAGTAGTATAAAGCACCATTTTTACTGAAATTGCATCTTTCTATAATTTTATTGTCAAAAACATCTTTCTTGAAAAATTTTCTCCTCTTTTGCCTCACTGAGACCAAATGTACTTTTTAATCAGACACACTGGAATCTGAGAAAGCTGGGAAATATAACACCTCAAAACCCTTGTGATGACAGCCTCAGAGGTTCTGGTTTTCCTTTTCCTATAGGTTTTCTTCTGACAAACAAAACTTGAATAATGACTTAAAAATTAATAGCGAAATCAATGGTGAGGCACTACTAATTCCAGTAATTAAAAAATAATCCAATTTTTCCTGAGACATCATAATACCGAAACAGGTACACACATGAAAGTACTATTTGTGCACACACAGAGGTACACATTGCTTAGCTCTAAAATGGTGAGATTTGTCTCTTAAATTTTTCCACTTTTATGACTTACCTTTTCTCCACAGCCAAGATGAACAACACATTTGTTTATCTTTGCTATGGAAAGCAGAGATTTTATGTAAAAAAATGGATTGGAACCAAACTACCAAATAAACAGAAGCCATCAAAAAATTATGAGGCAGGCAATAAATGAACGTCAGAACTGCAGGAATCATAAATGCGATTAAAAAGTGACAAATGAAGATACAAAAACTGGATAAAAGGTAACATTTAAAAACAATAAATTTTGAACATCATCTATGCAAAGGATCTTGTTCATTTAATTATGTTTAAATTATGTTTCACACTCATGACACATGCCAGCTTAGCACAACTGGAAAGCAAAGGCTTTATTTTAGTGATAAATGGTTTTGGGTCATGGTTTTCTGCAATTTCCTAGTTGTTTTGGAGAAAAATGAAGAAAAGATCACCTGGTTACCTGAGGAGGTGAAATACTGAGGAGTATTTCATATATACTGCAAATACTGGAGCACCTGAGGGGGGAAATAACCGTGTTGAGATGAAATAGTCCTTCTTTTCCTACAAAAGCGTTCCTCCCCATAGGCACAGTGAGAGTGTGATAGTAGTGAAGTGTGCATCTTTGTCACTTAACAGTACCTGCAATCCTTATTAATGCTCGAAACACTAAGATGCTTTAAAATCTTACACTAATTACATTTACATTATGCATTGCCTGTTCCAGGTATCGAGTCACCCTGTTCTTATATTTTACAGTTGTTTCCTGTTGGGTGCTGTCGCCCGGCCCTCGCTGCCTCAGGTGGGGCCGCTCTCCATCTTGCCATGCCTCCCAAGGGAGCCGCCATCTTGCCTACCGTACAGCCGGCGGCAGCCATGGCAGTGCGAAGAGCGACGTGGGCGCAGCCATCTTGAGACCTCCCTCTCAGCTGACCTGCTCCGGCGGCCATTTTGGTAAAGGATAGTTGCAGCATCCCGGCTCCTTCCTCCCTTAAGCAAAATGGCGGCGGCGGCGCATGCTCAGAGGGAGGCGGTGCTCTCCCTGCGGGTTGTTGTGGTGGGGGCGGGGAGCAGCGGCAGCCATGGGGGAAGCCGAGAAGTTTTACTATGTGTACAGCTGCGACCTGGACATCAACGTGCAGCTCAAGATGTGAGTGAGGGCGGACGGGGCTTGCAGCAGCTTCTTGCTGCGCTGCGGGCGGCAGCCGATGTGTGGTGAAGCGGCCCGGGCGCTGCTGGGCTGCGGGAGGCCGGGCCCGCTCCTCGGTGCTCCGCTGGGTCCCGAAACCGGCACCCAGAGCTCCGCGGCGCTGTGGAGACAGGAGGCGGGAGGGGTGTCAGGAGGGCCAGCGCTGTAAGCTGCGCTTTGGCTGCCTTACACTGGTCTTTGCCTTAGGTCCGGCAGTGCTTTAAGGCAAGGGTAGCCTGTCAGCTCAGTGCTATCTCTGGTATTCTCACCAGCTGCCGCGCAGCTCGCTGGTCAGCGTTAGAGCGAAGGGGTGTATTGGAGACACCCTGTCCTGTTTGTTTGCCTCACCCGTCAGCGTTAGGGCAGAAGGATGCGCTAGTGACGGTTTCCTGCTTGTTTGCATGCTCCTTTGAAAGCAGGTTGCTCTTGTTTTTTCCTTTGTAGGCAGATTTAGTGTGTTTCTCACCACGTAGGTGCAAGCATTCTGTTGAAGCTATGATCACATGCTGTGTTTCATAGAATCACAGGCTAGTTTAAGTTGAAAGGGACCTCAAAGCTCATCCAGTTCCAACACCTTCCACTAGACCGGGTTGCTCAATGCTCTCTCCTTTCACTGATTCATTTTTGAAGTTAGGGCTTTTTTCTGCAGGACAGCAGTTGGATGTCTACATTTGTGTAGGAGGGATATGGCTGGCTCTACATGTACTATACTCAGTGTAGTTACATTAAGGTATATTGCACTTTTGAAAACTACCTTGACAGACTTACTCGGAGCTTGTTTAACTTCTGAATGGGAGATGATACCTGTAATCAGATGCGTGTGTCCTCTTTACTTATTCATTCTACCAAACAAAAGTATAGCTAGGACTTCGTGCATCAGAGTGAATGTAATCTTGGAATGTGCTCTGATGGATTCTTGCAAGAAACTTGTACATCTACTCTGAATGTTTTTGTGGTACTAATAGATTTTTGTTTGCTGCTGGGAGATTGGTGCTATCTATTGATAATAGCTGATGTATAATTGACGTTATTGCATGCTTTCCCATCACCACCACATTCTTTTTTGTTCTCACTTGTGCATCCACAGTTAGGTATTACATATGCATGATTGTTCTCATCATGGTATAGCTGAGGGCTGATAAATGGCATCAGTGTGCTTTAACATTAGCATTCTATATTGTTGCAGGGCTTTAATCAGGTTTGATTTGGACTGTCTGCTGAACTTTAATTCGTTATTAAAATGAGAGATGACTGGCATTCAAAGCCATACATTCACGTTTCACAGTGCTTAAAAAAAAAAGAGGCTTTTCTTAATTACGAGGTTTTTAGGGGGGTTATTTTGCGTGTTTATTTATTTGTTTTTTTTCCCCAGTAGTATTTGGAGCACATGTAATCTGATGCTTGTTTTGATTTTAATGATAGTATCACATGCCATCTTGTTATTACCTTACTTAAGGTCCTTCATTTGATGCTTTCTGAGCATGTGCAGGTTGTATCAGATAAGTTTGTGCCCATTGAAACGAGAAACAAGTCAGTCTTCCCTTTTCTGTTCTTCATCTGCTTGCTGCCCTGCTAAATCACTATAGTAATAAATTCTGTATTTTTTCATCATTTCATATCCTGAGGTCCTCTCTGACATTCGGATTTTCCTACAGCTTAGTAATGAACAGTGAGGGTAGCCTCAGTACTGAGTATTCTAAACTTAAGCAAAGGAAATAAAATAGGCTTTTAATGTATCTAAAATAAATTATGGTTTCTTTCTTTTTCCTGCCTATCCCCACCCCAGAGGAAGTCTGGAAGGGAAAAGAGAACAGAAAAGTTACAAAGCTCTCTTAGAAGATCCAATGCTGAAGTTCTCGGGACTGTATCAAGAAACTTGCTCTGACTTGTACGTAACTTGTCAGGTGTTTGCTGAAGGGAAGCCTCTTGCTCTTCCAGTTAGAACTTCCTACAAGGCTTTTAGCACTAGGTGGAAGTAAGTGACTGTCTTTCATTTCATATTCCTCTCAGTTACTGCGGCATCAAGTTATATAAATAGATATGTATGGTTTTTGTTTCTGTCAGAAAGATTGGTTTTCTGCTGTGCTCTGCAGACAGCTTAAGTTTCTTCAAGTCTCTGTATGGTTATTAAGTGTTGCCTTGACAGCATAAAATAAACTTTTTTGGTAACGGGTAAGTGATAGAACTGTAACTTGTGTGTTTGGGCATGACTTAAATAACTTCTTAAATAACTTCTGAGGCCTGGACTGGAATATTTTCATACTGTTTACTGGACAGACTGATCTTTGGTACTTAGTCATCAAGCCAGAGTAGTTTTTCTTTGTGCTCTAGTCTTTTAAATGTGCTCTGCCCTTAGAAATTCATATTGTAAGGAGAATCTGGATTGTATAAACTAATAGATTAACCTGAATTCTAAAGCTTTATGATTAATCAGAGATTGTTTCTCTGCAGCTGGAATGAATGGCTGAAACTGCCGGTGAAGTACCCGGACTTGCCTCGCAATGCACAGGTGGCTCTGACCATCTGGGATGTGTATGGACCTGGTAAAGCAGTTCCTGTGGGAGGAACAACAGTCTCACTCTTTGGGAAATATGGGTATACTGCTTTTTCTTTGGTACAGATTTGAAGTTCACATGTAGTGAGGTAGCAGCGGTTACAAGAGTTTTGTTTTTTTTTTAAGCCAGGTTAACAGTTTCTCATTTGAAAAATCAGATACATAAATGATTTACTCCATTTCTTCATGAGTATAACTTCATACATGCTACAGTGTTGTAAATAATAGTGTTCTCTTGCATAACACCAAAATTTAGTTGTTTTTTTTTAAGATGTGTAAGATTGAATTTTAAGTAGCAAATGCTGAAGTCACTTCATATTTGCACTTCTGTAATATAAGGGTGCCAGTACTGATTGCTTAACATTGTTGGCTTGCAATTGGGCTGTTAATGCAGCCAGGAATCTAGTTATAAATTTATTTTAAAATTTATTTATAAATTTATTAATTATTTTTATTTATAAGAAATAAAGTGTAACTCAGTAAATACAGAATTTTCAAAATTAATAATCCATTATCCTTTAGAGAGTGGGTTTAGTAAATTTGTGGATGATAACAGTAGGATGGGAAGGATTACAGGTGTGCTGGAAGGTGAATGATACATCAGAAGGATCTTGACTAAGTGCAGAGGGGACTGAAAAAAGCATAGGATACAGTTTAAGGAAAAGTATGAGGTGCTGGGACTTTTTCCATCAAACACAGAATAGGGAGCAGCTGCCCAAATAGAATAAAAAATTTGTGGTTTAGAGTGAATCTTAAGTTTTGCATGATTCATCGTGATGATGCTCTTGTGAAATGTGCAAACAATGTTGAATATATGAACACTTCACAAATGTGCACATTCAGGAGCAATGTTTCATACTTCTTCTCTATACTCATCTGCTCATCTGGCATACATTCAGTTCTGTATAATTGACTTTAAGCAAGTTGCTGACTGCTGAGAGTCATTGAATGTTTAGCAAATAGGTGTGATGGAGAAGAAGTAAAGTCTAGTGAGGCCGAAGAAAAGACTGTAACGCTTTTCTGGTGTTTGAGTAGCTTTGGAAAATGGGGAGAAATAGGGTTTTTTTGTCAGTGGATAAGCAATAAGGTTAAATTCAGGAATAAGGGTAAAGTGCAGGAAAAGTTTAGATTAGCGATATGGAAGCTGTTCTGGCGATATTTGAATGCAGAAAGTGACCAGAGAGAGGTTGTGTCTCTCTGATTTGACAAAAAAATTAGCAATGTCTTTGGGCAGAAAATTAAACTTGATCAATTGTACTGTCACCCAAAGACTGCTGATAGTTTCTTAAGCATTAGAGCATAGTTCCTGGAAAAAAAATAAAAATTATGAAGGAAATCTACCTTTACTTCCAGCATGTGGGGCCTGGGGATGGTAGATGACAAGAAGCACCAAATAATTTTGGAATTTTATGTTTGCTTGTGAATGGAAATCTTTGTAGTAGTATTCCATAAAGCAATATGTAAAGGCAAGGTCAGATGGACTTTCTGGTTGATATTTCTCATTTTTAATGGTTGACTTTTTAAAGTTGTATTTACCTGAAGTTGTTAGGTGAACAACTTCCAGTTGTTCTCACCTGATGTTATTAGAGTGAAGTGATCCACTTGGTTTCGTGAAGCATCTTCTAAGGTTAATCAACACAAATACATAAGGAAGGGAAGGTTTTGCAGAGAAAAGACGTGGTCAGCTACCCTGAAAAGTTCTGTTCACTGCACAGTTCCAATTATCAATTCAATTTAAAGCACAGATGGAAAAAAATGGTATTTTGAGGGTTGTGGGGTTTTTCTGTGGGTTTTTTTTTTTTTCTTTTTTAATTTTTAAATTTTGTTTTTATTTGGCAGCTCAGAAGTCTCTTTTATAGCAGTCAGCCTTCAGGTGAAACTTAGGTAGCTTTTTAGTTGAATTTTTGACTGGCAGANAAAATGGTATTTTGAGGGTTGTGGGGTTTTTTTGTGGGTTTTTTTTTTTTTTCTTTTTTAATTTTTAAATTTTGTTTTTATTTGGCAGCTCAGAAGTCTCTTTTATAGCAGTCAGCCTTCAGGTGAAACTTAGGTAGCTTTTTAGTTGAATTTTTTTGCAGACTGGCAGACCTAAAGTCAGTATTATAATTTACAAGTCAAGAGAAATACTTTCTGCTTCATTACAAATAATAAAACTATGTAGGTCAAGCTCTGTCCTCAGTTTGCTTTTGTACCACTCCACCGGCTTCTGGAATTATCCATTTTTCTTCCACTTGCCAAATAACTTGGTTCAGACTAACTGATTTTCTTTTAAACTTCGTGCCAATAAAACTGAAGGCCATAGAGGGCAGAAGGAGCAAGGCACTTTAGCAGTTAAATTATGCATGGCAGTGTGTGTTTCTAGGCTTGGCAAAGGAAGTTACTTCATTTTCTTGCAGCTGCTGCTGTACTTTGATTCCTGACAGGTGTGTTATTTTGAATCTACTGAAGAGATTCTGCCTTTTTGCCCCTGCAGTATGTTTCGTCAGGGAATGCATGATTTGAAAGTCTGGCCCAATGTAGAAGCTGATGGCTCAGAGCCCACCAAAACTCCAGGGAGAACCAGCAGCACAGTCTCTGAAGATCAGATGAGCCGCTTGGCTAAGGTAATGGTATAGCAAGTAAACTTTAAGGTATATGTGAAAAGCTTGCACTTTCACTAGAGTGGAATGTATACAGGCTTCTCATGTTGTTTTCTCATGTGAAAGCTATCTTCCTTTGACTAGATACTTCACAGGATTTATAAAAGTGAGTAAGCTAAATCATGCTCATTGGCTTCTGCAGTATTTTTTTTAAAGGGGACATATAAATACCTTTTTGTATGAGTAACGTTCTGTTGTAACAACTTAATATCCTAATTCTTTGTAAAGAATGAAACTGTGATCATGCATTGAAGATGCTGGAAGCCAAAATTCCATCAGGTTCAGTAAGAGCGGTGCATGACAATAACTTGAGAGGACTAGTTTCTTTCAGTAGCCCTTATTTAGATTTCATAGAATCATAGAGTGGTTAGGGTTGGAAAGGACCTTAAGATCATCCAGTCCAACCTCTGTGCTGTAAGCAGGGACACCCCACACTAAACCATATCACCCAAGGCTTCATCCAACCTGGCCTTGAACACTGCCAGGGATGGAGCACTCACAGCCTCCCTGGCCAACCCATTCCAGCATCTCACCACCCTAACAGGGAAGAATTTCTTCCTTAGATCCAATCTAAACCTCTTCTGTTTAAGTTTGAACCTGTTACCCCTTGTCCTGTCACTACAGTCCCTAATGAAGAGTCCCTCCCTAGCATCCCTGTAGGCCCCCTTCAGGTACTGGAAGGCTGCTAGGAGGTCTCCATGCAGCCTTCTCTTCCCCAGGCTGTACAGCCCCAACTCTCTCAGCCTGTCTTCTTGTGGGAGATGCTCCAGTCCCCTGATCATCCTCGTGGCCTCCTCTGGACTTGTTCCAACACTTCCATGTCCTTTTTATGTAAGGCTGTCGTGTCTGATGTAGTGTTCAGATGTGTATGACATTAGAAAGATACCTCTGCATTAAAAAGAATTTGAGTGAAATTGCAGAAATTAACAAAAGCTTAATTTATTTGAGTTTACAAATATCTGTATGTATTAGGATTTTCTTCTCCCAGCTTGATGGCAAGAGTGTATTTTTTGCCATCAGAACTACTATTGCAGTTGATCAGTGGATGTGAGTTCTTGTACTGTTTTACTCACTGATTTCTCTCATTCTTCTAGTAAGCTTACTCCATGCATGCCAAATCACTCTACAGTGATTGTTAACCCACTTAGTGTACTTTCTGCCTCATCTTAGCCTCCCAGTTTCCATCTGTGTGCAACTCCTACTGAAAAATAAGTCCAGTGACTTAAATATGCCGATTTTCTCATGTAAAGATTTATCACAGTAATAAACTAACTTTCATTTAAGTCTAGTTCACCTTGAATTTATAATGGAAAGCTTATTTAAAGCTTTCTGCTAGTCGTGGTGCCCCATTTCTTGATAGAAACAGAATAAATCCCCTCTAGCCTAAGGAAGCACTGTAGACAGACACTAAATACCAAGGCTTGTTTATAGGTCATCACATGGTTACATGATGTAGGCAGAGGGTTTCTAAGAAGGGATTTTAGAGTGTAGGCTTCCCATTTCATGTTTGTTCTGTTACGCAAGCATGACCATACTGTACCAGTGTTGCTTTTCTCCTCTTCCCTTCATTCCCTTATGCTTCCTAGCTCAAGTAATACAAATAATGCAGAGTATTTCAGTCATAAAATACCTTGGTCTGTTGTAGCCTCTTCCTTTGGCATATGGGAGGTGAAGGCTCAAAGGAGGAAAAGGAGGGAATTCTTTCACATCCCAAATGAGAATTCTAGCTAATGGCTCATAACATCACTGCTCGCATTCATCTCCTGTGAAAGGTGTTTTTGAGAGATTCTAATTTCTGAAAGATGAGGGTATTTTCAGTGGTATTTTCTTGTATTTCTATATAAAACCATTGTGCCATCAGATAGTAGCAAAGTGAATAGGGTTTGTGGGCAGTGTGTCTGTGAAAGCTTTCATTTGCAATGCTGTTTACTCAGCAGATGAGGTTCTTGTGATATATCATTCTTAAGTAGCCTTTGTTTAAGCACTGTCAGCTTCAGTTTTTCTAGGGCTTACTTATCAATTACTGAATGCCTTCTGATGTTACTGTATGTGATAGTATATTTAAATACAGGTAAAAGGAGTAGGTCTAATTAAAACAATATGAGTTCTAGTGGGCTTTGTTATTCTTGGGATTTTTTGAGTTTGTAGAGGTTTTTTTTCCTATTTATTGGACAGGCATCATTTAGACGTGTCATGCAGTTATCGATGTCTAATACCAGAGGCTAAATTAGATTCTTATGGATAATAAGTAACTTCTGACAAGAGCTTGCTGAGGGACCTTTTCTCCATCTGAAAGTTCACTTTTTATTCTCTTGGCATACTTCTGAATTTTTGTGTATGTAGCATTTATTATTATAAGGAATCTGTATAAAATCAATGACTGGCTGCGGGAGGAGTTTCATCATTTTACCTGAATAATTGATTCTATGGCAAGTCGCATTTCATGTTGAGATGCCATATGGTTCTGCTCTTAAAAAACATGCGATGGTTGCTTGTAAAATTGTTGCTGAGAAAGCCATGGCTTTGTATACTGGAGGTCATTTTTCCTATACTAAAGAATATTAATGTAAAGAGTGGGGAATGCATTAGCATGCTCAAATATTAATAACATTAAGATGTTTCTCCCATGAGTGATGTGGTTATTTATTCTACTTAAATAAAAAATGCTCTTAAATTCTTTTTGATCCATTCGCTTCTTCACACTTTCTGCTGGCTGGATGAAATTAGGTAATAACAATGGTGAATAGTATCTAAAGAGATGCTTTTTACTTAGTAGCAGATGATGAGTGCTTCTTTCCCTGAAAGGAGTGCACTAGTATCTTTTCTTATTTTGAGACTAAATATTAATCGGAAAGTTTTTTTTATGTGTATACATACATGCACATATGCCTTCACATCTTCTGGATCTCGTATGCAGGGCTTACAAGTTGCAGTATTATGGTAATTTTCTCTCTATAAGGGAGATTTGCAGGTTTAAGAGGTTAATATTTTCCCCTAAAAGATACAGAATTACTCTTATCTTTGTTCTCTAGTGCAGCAAACAGGAAAATGAACAAATAATTGTGACCATTTTTCCCAAGGCTTTGATAAGTGCTGTCCTAAATTTGTGTATCAATGCTGGATGTGAATATGTAGTATTCTGAAAATTTTGATCCATTGGTTTAAGGTGGTGGAAATAGAGAGGGCTATCTTCAGTAGGAAAAAGTATTTTCATTAACTAAAAAAAGAGTAGGGAGTAATTCAGAAATGGCTAAAATAACATGTAAAGTAAGGAATTCCTTTATTACTGAAGAATAAGAAGATCTTTTCTGTGAAGTAGGTAGGATGTGAATGTGTTGTGTACAACTGGTATGCATGCTGCTGTTTCTCTACCATGGAAATGCATTTTAGTCACGTATGAGGCAAAGGCCAAGTCTTGCCTTATGCTTTTATTTCAGTCCTGGCACATTCTGTCTGAAATACTGCTGATAGAATTTGTAAAACTGGCTGCAGAATATAACAGAGCAAAAAAATTAGTACCGTACTATGTTCCTGTTTACAATGCTTCTGATAAGTTGAAACAAGCCAAAGACTGAGTTTGTGTGTTTTGGTTACATCCAGCATCCTGAAAGGTTATTAAGGATTATACTTTGTCATCTCTGCCCTTCCTTTTCCTTTTGTCCTGTTTATGAAATTTATAGCAGCTCAGATAAGCTGTCCATGAGTTTATTGGGGACAGAAGAAACGAGAAAAGCTCCTGCTGTACACTGAACAGCGTTAATTCGTTCTTAGAAGCTTCAGTGGTCTTCGAAAGTTTGCATCAAAATGTTATTACTTCTGCCAAACTATACTATGGTCTACAGCTTAAAGAAATGCTATGTGAATCAGCTGCTTTAAGCACACATGGAATCATAGAATAGTTCAGGTTGGAAAGGACCTTAAGATCATCTAGTTCCAACCCACCTGCCAGAGGCAGGGACACTTCACACTAAACCATGTCACCCAAGGCTCTGTCCAACCAAGGCCTTGAACACCGCCAGGGATGGAGCACTCACAGCCTCCCTGGCCAACCCATTCCAGCATCCCACCACCCTAACAGGAAAGAATTTCTTCCTTATATCCAGTCTAAACCTCCCCTGTTTAAGTTTGAACCCGTTACCCCATGTCCTGTCACTACAGTCCCTAATGAAGAGTCCCTCCCCAGCATCCCTGTAGGCCCCCTTCAGATACTGGAAGGCTGCTAGGAGGTCTCCATGCAGCCTTCTCTTCCCCAGGCTGTACAGCCCCAACTCTCTCAGCCTGTCCTCATAAGGGAGGTGCTCCAGTCCCCTGATCATCCTCGTGGCCTCCTCTGGATTTGTTCCACAGCTCCGTGTCCTTTTTATGTTGAGGACACCAGAACTGCACACAATGCTCCAGGTGAGGTTCTCCCGAGAGCAGAGTAGAAGGGCAGGATCACCTCCTTCAACCTGCTGGTCACGCTCCTTTTGATGCAGCCCAGGATATGGCTGGCTTTCTGGGCTGCAAGTGCAAATTAAACTCTGGAGAGGTGAGTGAAAGAGAAAAACCCACAGATATGCAAGGTGTACTTGTCTTAAATACCAAGAAGTCACCATGGAAAGTGAACTAGCGAGATGGCCTTGATGTGTTGACTATGAAGGGGCAAGTGATGAAGGATAAATGCTTACCATCAGTTCAACTGATACAAGAATACCTGCAGACAGACTGCAGAACACTGAAATTTCATTTCATTAGTGGTTTTAATTGCTATTTACAGTCTTTTAAAGACTAAGCAATTTTTCATCTGTTGTGTCAGCATTTCTTCTAAAGGTTGTGAAAAACTGTCTGATTCTGGAGTGTTTCTAAGCTTGGCTTATTAGTTTATCAGGATCTGTAACTGTACATGAAGTTAATGCTCTTTGCAGATTACACCATGGTGGGGCTAGTATTTGGCCTAGGTCATCCTTGATGTGTATTAGTACTTGTGCCTATACGGCTAAGACATCAGTTTACTGGGGATTTGATTAATAATAATTGGTGAAAACTCCTAACCATTTTTCTTTATTCACAGTGATGTTTTTATATGTAGTGCTGAGCTGCTAAAAGTATAGTGCAGGTTTCTGACAAGTAGTGCAACCTAGACAACTCCCAACATATGGCAAGTCTTAAATCTTATCTGTCTCTTTATTTTGGTAGTAACCTCATCTGCAGTTCTGAATAGAAGTAGGCTGCTGTTGTGCTCTCCTGCATACAATACCTTCTATTCATGTGCTCTCCTAGGTCTCCTAGGTCCACCCACCTATGGGTGGGCAAGTTGACCACTGATGAAGCTTACTTGTAACCCTTCCCTTAATAGGAATAGTTTTGAGGGACTTTTCACTGGACATTTTCTAGGCAGGTTTCGATTTCTTTTAAACATGTGAAAACTAGATGTTTTCTAGTTCCTTTGCATCTCTTCTTGCATACTGCAGGAATTACTCATGCTTTGAGGAACCTCTGTGATTTCTTAGGAACTGAAAAGATGATTGTTGTTTGTATTTGTGTGGACTTGTGCTGAGTTTATGAAAAACTCTTGTGTGTCAATGCATCTGAAGCAACAGGCAGTATGGCTGCTATCTTTACTTCCTTTTTCTGTTATCTCTCTTCCTCATCTCTTCTACTGCTAGGTAGTCCTTTAAGCAATGCAACTTCCTTGCTATTTCTACAGCAATGTATAGATGTAGGAGTAAATCTTGAACCACTTTTCAGATGATTAAAATGAAGTGGGGAACAGGTTCTCTATGACTTTAAGTTTTCAGCTGACCTTTTGTGATGTGTAACTCCCAGTCTGAAAACTTGTTTAGAGGCAAGGCTGACAGGGGCAGAATGACACAATTTGGCTGTTTTTTAAATATGTTTTTCCTTATTGTTTGGCTTTGTAAGTTTTACTATGTCAAATGTGATAACACAAAAAATTAAATATGTTATTTTGCTTAAAAAACAGGTTTCTGTTTTAGTGTGTTCAGAATGCAAAGGTGGTGTGCTTGGAGTGTGGTATGGTCATTGCTGTGACTGGTGTTATAGATAGTAGAATTATTTTCATGGCATGGCTTAGCCATTTATAGTGATCTACTGCGTGTCCCCTGTGCAAGCATTTTTTCCAGTTCCTTTATTTTTCCCCTTCCTTTATTTTCCCCCTTGATTTCATGTTAGTGCGCCTGTTAAATTATAATTTTTGCGCCTGTTAAATTATAATTTTTATGCTCTGTTTTTTTCTTGTTCTGAGCCATTTACTTGTGTTTTTCTTGCAGCTCACCAAGTCTCATCGGCAAGGTCACATGGTGAAAGTGGACTGGTTGGACAGGCTGACCTTTAGAGAAATAGAAATGATCAATGAGGTAGGTACATCACATTTTTTTGATCTTACTGACACGGAACCTTTGCTTAGGAGACGGAACTCAAAGTGCTTTTCCTACTTTTCTTCAGCTGTCTGTATACGATAAAAGAAAATAATTCTTTTAAGCTTCTAAATTTGATTTTACTTGGGCAGTAATGAGAATTGTAGAATCATAGTATCGTTTGTGTTGGAAGGCATCAGCAAAGCTCATCTAGTTCAAACCCCCAGCACTAAGCAGGGACATCTTCACCTAGATCAGGTTGCTCAGAGTCACAGTTTAGTTGTTTTTCATTGTTTTGTGTTTTTTTTAAAAATACTCTTTCAAGACCTGAATGAGGTGCTAACCCTCATTGGGCAAAAATCACCTCCTAAACATTTAACTAGTTATACTCATCTTGCACAACAGAACTCTGTTTTCTGCTTTGTGCTCTTGAGATTTTAGTTGCCTCATTTGTAATTAGACCTCTAGGAATCAGATTTTTTTTGACCTTAAATTTTTATAAACTCTCAGAACTCAGCCTATATATATATATATATATATATATATATATATTTTACCTCTTCCTTTTCTCTTTCCTTTTTTCTTTCCTTTTTTTCCCCTTCTGTTCAGAAAACTAAAAATTGCCAATTCCTAGTGCTGTATCTGAAATGCAGAACCACTTTGTGCTGAAAAGTCAATCCATTATTAATGCAGAAAACAAACTTGATTTGCTCAATATTAAAGGAAATGTTTGTTTTCATTGTTAATCCTATGTTCCTGGTGGTGGTTATGTATAACTTCTTTCTTGTTTTGCACCTAGATTTTAAAATTCTGAGCCCTTTCTCTAGGCAACGGGTTTCAAAAATACATACATGGGCAAATCTTCCTCTGAAAGTGAATGAGTTGCAGGTCTAATCTTCTAACCGAAGTTTAATTTGTCTCTTTCATGGTGTTATCTAAAAAAGTTCTGGTATTTTGTCTTTTGGTTTTTGACTGTTATACACATAATTGTGTGTAATGATTTTTTTAAATCACACATAAACCCCCCAGCTGTCATCTGGTTATTCTTCATTGCCTTTTTTCAGACTTTCAGTCTACAGCCACAAGTTGCTGATGAAAACAGCGTTGTTTTGTCTGTTACATATAGATATTTACCATGAAGTGGAAATATAAGAAAGTAAGAATGTCAGGAAGAAGGTGATATGGTCTGAAGTAGTAGCAGTTACTCAGCAACTGATAATCTAATTAATCAGTTATAGCACAAAGGAAGTAGGATAATTGCTGTGATGAGAGCACCAAAGGTTGATGCACTTTAATACTTGATACACACCTGTGTTGGTTCTCTTCTCAGAGGGAAAAGCGAAGTTCTAATTTTATGTACCTGATGATTGAATTCCGTTGCGTCAAGTGTGATGATAAAGAATATGGAATAGTTTACTACGAAAAGGTATGCGCCTTACAGACTTTATGGTTGTCTTTAAAAAGCAGCATATGCACCTAAAATGGATGGGTTTTTCTGCTGAGGTGAAATATTCCTCTGCCGGATGATGGCAGACAGCTGTCACTGGCAACTGTTTGTGTGCATACAAATCAAATAGTATAGATGTAACAAGATTGCAGAAGTGAATCATTCAAGTAATACAGTTCAAGATCACAGAATTTAGTAAGTGTGAGTGATTAAAAACTTTTTAATTTATGGCTCCTTCAGTCACCCAGCAGTACTTTTGGAGTATCTGTACATAAAGTTATGTCTTATATCAGGAAGAAATGTACCTGTATTGATTGTTAACTTTATAACAGATAAGTCATTAAAACTTTGCACAGGAGCTGTGCTCATGAACATTTGCTCTAAAATGAACAGATTTAGAAGTTGAGCCTTTCATGCTGAAAATGCTTTGGAAGTAAAGTACAAGACTCAATTGTAATGTTTTGTGTTTTCCTGTTAACAAAACAAATCTCCAAAGCAGTGCCTTCATTGGTTTTTATGAGTTCAGCTTTAATGGAATGAAGGATTAACACTGAGCTTAACAGACATCAGTGTGTCATTGCTAGTACTTTTATGGACCTGCGTATTGTGGAAAGATCCACTGAAATAGAAGAAGCAGTAAATCTGTAGTCTGGTTAAAAAAAAAAAAAAATTGTCAGTGATTGTCTTAAAAAATTCAGCATGTATTGATTCATAAGAATTCAGAAAGGGCAACTTTATGGAAAACAGGAGGTGGAAGAAGAGACTGGAGACTTGTTGAGGTCAGAGACACTAATTTTAAGAGGCATCCATTTTGAGAATGTTAAAAAATCTCAGCACACATGATATTAATGCAACAGTAGATGGATTACAGCTATTACTATGTATGTGACAACATTGACAGTTGATCTCGACAAAAGAACTCTGATTTAACTGAAGGTTCTTGATGAAGGTACTGAAAATACAAATGCAAATTTGTCATAAATGCAAAAAGCAGGATTCCACAAAAAGTTCTGGGAAGGCACAGAGCAGAATTTGCCTCAGCTCTTTGATCTGTTGCATGTTAAAGCTTGTGAATGTTTGAAAAAGAACTGTTTAAATGCTGTTAATCTAGCTTTTTGAATTAATGTGTCACTGAACAACAGTAATCTTAGAACTTATTTTAACAGATGTCACGATAAACTGTTGAGGTTGTTTTTCAAATTGCTATGAGTCATAATAAAAATGAGTGGCTGTTTGAGATATTTTTCAGGCCCTTGTAAGAGCTGTGTCTTGCAGACATGATATAAAAATAATGCACGTGGATGTCCACACTCCATCCACGTGTCCCTTATAGTGGTAACTGCATTTGTAATGCTACTGGAGGATGTAGTAGTTCCATGTGGCACTTGGTGTCTCCTCTCACAATGTGAGGCAAATGTTTCCTGTGTGTTTTGAGGGGGGCAGTATCATGTAAGTGTGCTTTTGTTTTGATTTGGGTTTTTTTCATTCATTGGGGCAGTGGTATTGGTCATTGGTGTTTTTGGGTTTTTTTGAGGAAGGGTTGGTTTGTTTGTTTTTTTTTTTTTTAAGTTTGATGTGGAAGAACAGAAAGCAACAGGTAGTAGTAGAGCTGTTGTTGTTGGTTGGGGC
Source organism: Agapornis roseicollis (assembly GCA_002631895.1). Lineage (NCBI taxonomy): Eukaryota > Metazoa > Chordata > Aves > Psittaciformes > Psittacidae > Agapornis > Agapornis roseicollis. Next base: position 22,454 of record NDXB01021631.1, on the reverse strand, counting down.
TCATTCCTTTACTTTGAGCCTTTAATAGAGTACCTTTTGTCAGCTGNGGGTTGGTTTGTTTGTTTTTTTTTTTTTTTTAAGTTTGATGTGGGATTTTTCATCTTCTTTTCCTGGATACTGTTAATTTTGGTGAGAATGTGCCTTAGGAAGATGTCTAGGTTAACTTGAGCCTTTTTTTATGTGGACTGTAGTTCACAATGAGACCTCTCCCCACCTTTCCAAGTCTCTTTGTTTTTTAGGATAGTTTCATAGTAATTCTAGACACTTATCCCAGAACCAGCTATTTTGGAGGACATTGCTATTACACAGCTTATGTTACAAATCATAATGAAGCCTACAAAATGTCAGGTTCCTCCATTAAACAAAATAAAGTTGTTTACTTCTGTGGAAATCAGGGAGATACGTGGCTGGAGAGCATAATAGAGTATGGTCAAAATACCAAACCACTTTACTGACTCTTTCATACTTGAATGGGACAATCCTGAAAATGATTTCATGGAGTCATAAAATATTTAGGGTTGGAAAGGACCTTAAGATCATCTAGTTCCTGTCCCCCTGCCAGAGGCAGGGACACTTCACACTAAACCATGTCACCCAACCAAGGCCTTGAACACCGCCAGGGATGGAGCACTCACAGCCTCCCTGACCAACCCATTCCAGTGCCTCACCACCCTAACAGGAAAGAATTTCTTCCTTAGAGCCAATCTAAACCTCCCCTGTTTAAGTTTGAACCCATTACCCCTTGTCCTGTCACTACAGTCCCTAATGAAGAGTCCCTCCCCAGCATCCCTGTAGGCCCCCTTCAGATACTGGAAGGCTGCTAGGAGGTCTCCATGCAGCTTCCTCAGGCTGAACAGTCGTAACTTTCTCAGCCTGTCCTCATATGGGAGATGTTCGAGTCCCCTGATCATCCTCATGGCCTCCTCTGGATTTGTTCCACAGCTCCATGTCCTTTTTATATTGCGGACACCAGAACTGTACCCAATATTCCAAGTGAGGTCTCCCGAGAGCAGAGTAGAAGGGCAGGATCACCTCCTTCAACCTGCTGGTCACGCTCCTTTTTATGCAGCCCAGGATACGGTTGGCTTTCTGGGTTGCAAGTGCACACTGAAGCTGGCTCATTTTCATTTTTTCATCCCTTGTCTTCAGAAACAAACCATTATAGATGAATTATTCTTGATTTACACATGCAGCTTCTTTTGTCATCATTATGGTTTTACAGACACGCAAGGTGTAGGAAATAAGATTCAGACTTCAAGCATGCATCTTTCTTTCAAGAGATTCTTCTGAAGCATATTAAAAGTGTATGGAAGAAAATAACTGAATTGGCTGCTCTTGTGGAAATGAAGTCATTGAATGTGCAATAGCAGATGTTAAAGCTGTAACTAACTGCAGTTTGAGTGGTTTGTTGTTATGAAGTAGCTTTTCAGCAAGTTCTTGACCCTTTTCTGGCAGCAGTAGGAAATGGTACATAAATTAGTGCCTATGTTCTCAGTTTTGTCATGCTTCAATTACATATCTGGCATCACCAATCCAGTATATTGAGCCTAATGAAAGTAGGTTCTGTTGTCACCTGCCTGTGACCGATAGTTGAAGTGGAGATTACTTGTCACAGTTTTGTTGATAAATTTGTTTTCTAGTGTTTATGAAGAACTAGCCTGTTAAACAGTGGCTGATGGAATTTGAGATTCCTTGGCTCCACATTCAATTACAAAGAAGTGAAGTGGCAATGGCTCTTTCCATGTTCTCTGTTAACTTAATTTTAATACAGCATTCAAGACATGAAGGATAGCAGTCTGCTGGTATTGAGAGCATTGCTTCTAATGCTCCATTTAGACAAAACCCAGTGTGATTTTCCAAGTGCAAGTAGCACCCACATTTGTCAATAATGTGATTTTATGCAGGTTTCAATGAAAACCTTTGTTTGAATAAATATATTGATTGCACTGTAAGTTTATTTAAAAAGTTTGTAGTCTAATTATTAGAGTAGTTTTTCATGGCTTAAAGGAAAATGTAACGTCTACAGCATTGGGTGTTCATTTACTTTCTGTGGGAAAGGAGTTGGATGCCATTTGCATTACTTGAAACTGTATTTTGACTAAAGAATAAGATAAATAGAAACTCCTTGTTAATTGATATTCTGAAACTGATTTTCAGGAAAGTGCAGAACCATCTTACTGGTTCAGAAAATTTTTCTGAATTTCTTAAATGGACTATATTATCCATATAATTCACACACACTGGTCTCAATGTGGTGAAATACCTCTAGAGCTCTGTGACATAATACTTTAAAGCCAGTTAATGCTGTTTAGTATGGATGTTGCTGTTGTTTTCCAGTGACAAAATCACATCTCAAATTGTTGCTGTGTTAGCAAGTAATGCAGCCAATAAGAGCAGATTTACAGAGTGAAGAGGTTGCTGGAAGTCTAGCATCTGTACTGTCTTCTTAAGTTTGGGACTAGCTTTAGTCAAGTCACACCCAGCCACAGCTACAGGTTGGTCAGAGAATAGATTCAGAGCAGCCCTGAGAAGAAAGACCTGGGGATATTGGTTGATGGGAAAATGAGCATGAGTCAGCTTCAGAGTGCGCTCACAGCCCAGAAAGCCAACCATATCCTGGGCTGCATCAAAAGGAGCGTGACCAGCAGGTCGAAGGAGGTGATCCTGCCCTTCTACTTTGCTCTCGTGAGACCTCACCTCAACTATTATGTGCATTTCTGGTGTCCTCAACATAAAAAGGACATGGAGCTGTTGGAACAAGTGCAGAGGAGGGCCACAAGGATGATCGGGGGACTGGAGCCTATATGAAGACAGGCTGGGAAAGTTGGGACTGTTCAGCCTGAAGGAGACTGCGTGGAGACCTCCTAGCAGCCTTCCAGTATCTGAAGGGGGCTTCTAGGGCTGCTGGGGAGGGACTCTTCATAAGGGACTGTAATGTTAGGACAAGGGGTAATGGGGAAACAGGAGAGGTTTAGATTGGATATTAGGAAGAAATTCTTTACTGTAAGGGTGATGAGGCACTGGAATGGGTTGCCCAAGCAAGCTGTGAATGCTCCATCCCTGGCAGTGTTCAAAGCCAGGTTGGATGAAGCCTTCGGTGACATGGTTTAGCATGAGGTGTCCCTGCTCATGGCAGGGGTGTTGGAACTGGATGATCTTCAGGTCCTTTCTGACCCTAACTATTCTATGGTTCTGTGCTGCATTTGCTGAATGACTTTCAGCAGTTGGAGGTTATTACGTATTCCTAAAACTTCCATGATATGAACTAAAGCTTACGGCATGGTGATGATCAGGAGAGACGCTTCAACAGCACACAGTTGATCAAATTCAAAAGCTAATTTAGAGTTGACTCTCAGGCATTGGTATGAGTTAGTAAGTTTGTATGGTCATGGTCACAGTGATCCATTTAATGATCTCCCAAGTATGACAGAGAATTAGAGCTGCATATTAATCTAATTGGAAGAGAAGTTAAACAACTGACATCCTTCACAGGCAGACTAATGGCATTGTGCCTTCTTGAGGATTTCATTAAATAGTCCATTCTGAAAATGTGAAGTCCTGCAGTGACTTGTCCCATGAGTGCTTGCTACAGCCCCTGCAGCATCTCTGTGGCCTTCTCTGGACTTCCTCCAACAGTTCCATCTCCCTCTTGTGCTGTTGTCCCAGAGCTGGACCAGGACTGCAGGGGGGAGGTTCCCCAGAGCACAGCATGGGGTGAGAATCCCCTATCTCAACTGCAGCTCAGGCTGTGGGATGCAGCCCAGCACACAAAGGGGTTCTAGGCTTAAGTTTCTCATCACCCAACATGCCTAAGTCCTTCTCCTCAGGGCTGCTCTCAGTCCATTTTCCCCCAGCCTGTATTTGTGCTTTGGATTGCCCCAGCCAGATGCAGCATCTTGCACTTGGCCTGGTTGATGTCATGAAGTTTGCACATTATATCAAAGCTAAGTTTGTTATTTAGGCAGTGTAGTTTTAAAATGGAGAAACTGTAAGCTAATGGCCTCTTTGTCCTCTTCAGTGTTTGTATGGATACCTGTTCTAAAGATTGATAGGAAAAGCAATCCTGTTCATGTTCTGGCAGCCACAGCCTGATTTTATGCATATTTTCCTTAAATAGGATGGTTGTGAATGCAGTTACTGTCATTATTTGATTGTAAAATTTTTACTTCAGGAGGGCATAGCACACTAATAAATGTAACAGGAGAGTCTTCCTGAATATGCATTTTAATAATAAGAGATCTTTTACTGTAGGCAGCAACACAAAATTTATGAAAAAAAAAAAAATAAAATCCTCCTTGAAGGTTAATGGCAGTTTTAACTCCTGTGTCCCACTGGTGATGAATGATTCTTTTCTTTAATACAAGGTGCTTGCTTCTGTGAAAGTTACTTCTGAAAAGTAGAAAAGCAAAGCCATCCCAGGAGGCATATGTGATTGGAAAAGCAGCAGGGAGAAAAAAGGAGTATAGGGGTAGAGGCAAACCTGAGTAAATTATTTCAAACTTACATTTTTGAAGGAAATGTTGCTATGTCACAAAAGCTTTATTCTGAAGTGGAATTTTCTCCAAAGTAAGTGAGAACAGACTAAGTATAAATACAGCATAGCACATACTACACTGGTGTTGTCTTGTTGTTTTTCTGTTCTGCTGTTTTTATACTGTTTTTAAATGAAATATTCTTCCGTAGATGGTGTCAGTTAATGCTGAATTACGCTTCTAAGGTAAAAAAATAAAGGAACAAAACCAGACTGCTGCCTGACTGGAAGATGGAAACAGAGTTGCTCTTTTGTCATGTGTCAGGCTTTGTATTTTTTCCTTCTGCCTGATTCAAACAGGAAACTTACAGCTTCTCCCTTTCTCTATTCAGCAGCAGGTTAGACTCTCCTAAGGAAAACTCGTGGGCTTCTGTTGTAGTGCTGCAGAGCAGCAGAGCTTGACTTTCTAGAAGAGATTATCATGCTCTATGTGGAACCCGTGTTGGAGAGACACACATTTGCATGATAATTGCATGATGATTTCTCCACTCACCTATGTGTCAGCATGGTGGCAAGTTGCCAAGCTGTGTCTCCTGGGATGAACTTTCATCTGTCTTGCCACATTATTTGCCATCTGACAAAAACTAACAAGAAAAAGAATAAATTTCTTATTTTCTCTTCTCCCCTCTGTAACTGTCAAAAGTCAGCAAGGTGCAGTTGCACCATTCTTTCACTGTCTTATATTTTACAATGCAGTAATATGTCACGTTCAGGGTTTTTTCCTAAAACTTGAGATGTTTAATATGCCTTTCACTGTTTGTTATTCAGGACGGTGATGAGTTGTCTCCAATTTTAACAAATTCTGAGATTGTTAAGATTCCAGATCCCCAGATGTCAATGGTAAGTATGCTTCATGTGATACAGTCTGTATTGTAATATTTTGCTGGTTTCAAAAACTTGCCTGTATTGCTGTCTTCAAGTATTTTAAAACTCCAGTGAAAGGATGTATTTGACCAGTTAAGAAATATCAGTGAGTTTGACTTTTTCTATTTAATTTCTTTTTCTGCTGCTGCTAGATTAAAATACAAGAATTGATTAAATGCTTACGTTCATCTTCTCCTTCCCATATGTAATGTGCTTGCTTCTGAGGAAAGAAGAGAAGGGGATTTTTGGCAAAAGAGGTCAGAGGGTGGGAATATAGGGAGCTGAAGAAAAGAAACTTTGAGGATGGTGTAGTAAGTCTTGGTCACTTTGTCTGTTAAAATATTTTCTCCCTATACTCTCTTGTATGTTGTCTTTCGTGTAGACAGTGCCTAAGTACAGTTCTAGAAAAGATTTCCATTATTGTGGATGCCAATTCAGTGGGACTGGTATTGGCAGCTTTGGGAACCTTAATGTAAGTGGGCTTCTACTGGCAACACTGTTTGAGCACTGTGTAATCTAACACTGCAAGAGCAAGTCTGACAATGCTGAAAACTGCCTTGGCTGCTGAAGTCTCGTTGGCACTGTGGCTCCTCTTATGGCTCCTACTGTTGCTAACATGGTATTAACAGTGGGAAAACTTTTTGAGGCGTTTTTCTTGCATACAAAGCTTTATACTGCAAAAATCCTAAAAAATGTCAGTGGCTAGCAGGTTTGAGTGCTGTTGAAATCACAGATGTGTTGACTGAAACGCTTAAATTTTGCAGCAGTTCTCCAGAGGGCAAGGTCTGTAAATTGTGTGAGGTAAAAAAAAAAAACACAACCAAAACAAAAACCTCAAAATCCCCAACAAGCCTCCACATGTTATTGAAGGAGTTTTTTTCTAAAACAGTAACAAAACAAAAAATCCAGAAGACTCTGTAGTTCTAGGTGTGGATTTTAATTGCTATGCATTATTCAAGATACTGGTGAATCTTTGCTAGCTGGTTTTATTTCAGTACCGATTTTCCTCTGAAATCTAAGCAGTTAAAAATACTGACTTACCTTCTGCATTTAGGAGAACTTAGTAGAAAGCAAACATCACAAGCTTGCTCGAAGTTTAAGAAGTGGACCTTCTGATCATGATCTGAAGCCTAATGCAGCTACGCGAGATCAGCTCAATGTAAGTCAGTCATGTGATAGCTAGATTGAGTTTAATTAGGTAGGTTGGTATTTACTATGGCAATTTAAGGAAAATACAGTCCGGTTTAGTTGATAGAAAGTTATTAATGAAGAAATGTTACATGTATCTTAAAAGTAATTAGGTGGATCCAGCTGGGAAGGAAGCAGAAAGTACGTGCTCATTTTTTTGTAAAACAGTTTAGGGGGCATAAGAATGCTTATTGTGCACATTATCATATAAGTGTTAATGGTCTTAAAGTAACTGTATTTGCCTACACTGCCAGTTCAATCAACTGCACAACTGAGGAGCATCACTATGAAAGCATGCAGACATTGTGTGTTTTCAGTGTTGTGCTTTGTCACTGTGTAATCTTTTAACTTGTTAATTGTATCTGTTCATGTTTTTATACTGACTTTCTGACTATGTACTTAATAGATCATAGTGAGTTATCCACCAACAAAGCAGCTAACGTATGAGGAACAGGATCTAGTTTGGAAATTCAGATATTACCTTACTAATCAGGAAAAGGTAAGTTGAAGGATTTAAGAGGATTTATTAATGCAAGAGGGGCTTCATCTGGCACTCACTACAATGACCTGTCCTTGCAGAGATACAGACCTTCAGTGTCTTAGAAGCTAATCAAGATATTTTAACTTCTTTTACAGCATTACCAAATTAAAAATTAGTGGATTTCCCCTCATAATAATGTAAACTGGCTATTACTACAGGGGTCTTCAGACAAAACACCGTTAGCTCAAAATACCAGTGTTGCCAATTTTGTCTTCAGCAAAGAAAAAAACTTAGAGGAGCTTCTTCATCCCTTTTGGACAAGGATTAGTGTGACCAGAATAAGTAGCAGCACACCAAAAGACCAAAGTAAATTGAATAACTGATAATCTCCCAGCAGTGGGCACTTTTGATGTAGTGGTAATTTTAGTAGGGTAGTAACCATTGACTTTACATTATAGTTAGAAGATAGCTCAGCTTCAGTGTTTTGAGGCATATTAAAACGATCCAATATTGTACATCACTTACATCGGTAAGGTTCCCCAGGCCTGTGCTTTTATGTAAGTTTAGTCTGAATCTAGTTCTTAATGTGAAACAATTTTTGAAATTGACTGTTAGCCAGGCTTTTTCACTGATGAATTCTCCAATCTTTTCCTGTTTAGGCTTTGACAAAGTTCTTAAAATGTGTCAATTGGGACCTACCACAAGAAGCAAAGCAAGCACTGGAGCTGCTAGGCAAATGGAAGCCCATGGATGTGGAAGACTCTTTAGAACTTCTGTCATCTCACTTCTCCAATCCAACAGTTCGGCGCTATGCTGTCGCCAGGCTTCAACAGGCTGATGATGAGGTACTCATTGGTCTGTTGGTACATGTGAAAGTCAGCTGGTCTCAGGAGTTTTAGTCTCACTGAGTACTTGAAATATTTGCTACTTTTAAAAGCATTTAAGTGAATGATAGTGATTTAAAAATGAAAAAATGATGCTATTTACTGTAAGCTTTTTATGGAGCAAAGTCTTCACATTATTAAGTGGCACTCAGTGATAATTATGTTAGTGTGAACAGCCAGTGATAGCTGGGTTTGTCAGACAAGGTGAAACAGCCATATGTTCTCCCCAGAAACGAGTGATAAATTTTGAATATTAACCTGCATAGAAGTACTTCGAACTCAAATAGTCTACTGAAAGATTTCCAACATATCCACCTGGTAAACTGAAGCAGTATATCACCATACTCTTTTAGCTGAAGGAAGTGAGTGGAAAAGCATCTGTAGAAATAAGGTGTTTCTAATTGTATACTGATTAGAATACGATGAGCTGTGATTTTTAAGTGAAGCCCACTTAATAGATGCTAATCTGTAAATTTTAATTACCTATATAGTTTATTTTCTTTTGACAGTAGGAAAAAAAATATTCCGAATATATTACTGTAACTGTTGAATCCTTGGCAATCAACAGAGTTTAAAATAGGGAGCATAAGAATATAGAATTTTTCAAGCCTCCTTCAGCAGCCAAGGTCATACTGCTTTGACTTTAAAAATGTACCTTTTATAAAACTTCTGACGGCAACTTATCAGCAAGTTGAGAAGTAGAAGGAGCAAATTTATTTCCTTTATTTAAAGGTTTATTTTTGGCTGCTGGAAGCAAGTAGGACAGCTTAACTAAAGAGAACATTACAGATCATAATTGCAGCTAAATAGGTCAAAATTGCATGTAAATATTTACTTAATAGCATGTACTACATAACACAAAATATTTTTGAGTAACACAAAAACAGTAGTGTGATAGTTCAGTATCTTTTGGGAGCCAAACACCATCCTGTGCCAGTTTTTCTATTGTATATTGCTTGCTAGGAAGACCCTAATTTCCAGTTTTTTATATGTCACTGAATCCTGACTTAAGTTTTTCTATAAATTTTGAAAACATACTGAGTCCTAGTCTGCTTTGATTGACCCCCTCAAATAATTCTCTTTTTTTTATCTCCATGAGGATTTGCTGATGTACCTGCTGCAGTTAGTACAGGCCCTGAAATATGAGAACTTTGACGACATAAAGAATGGGCTGGAACCTAGCAAAAGGGACAGTCAAGGTTCAGTGTCAGAAAGCATGACAACATCTGGGTCTAATGGTGCAGAAATAGACAGGTAAGAAACTTAGGTTTCTAGTAGAATAGCAGAAACATGGTACATTGAAAGCACTCAAGATCTTTCTTCTTTTTAGAGATCATTGCATATTAAACATCCTATTTTGTAATCTGAAGTGGTGACAGAATGTATTTCCTGCCTACATACAGTTTACAGAGCAAACATTCTTAGTTTTAAAATTGTGGCACTTGACCTTCCTGTATGAAGGAGACAACTTCTGGAGACCGGGAAAAAACACTAGCATTGCTTCCTTCTGTCCTTGGAAAAGCTAGGATGTCTTCAATGAAATTCTATGAAGCTTCACTTCCTAATTTCATTAAAGAATATGGATCTAAAAATCTCATCACTCTAATATGGACTTTTTTCCCTGCTTCTGCAAAAGGTGTAGGGAGAGTCCTGTGACCCTGAAGGAGCTTGGGAGCACAGTCTTTATTCTTGCAGGAATCCAAAAGAAAAGCTGAAATATCTGATTAATATAATATTAAGGTGCAAACAAACTTAGTTAAGCAAAGTCTCCTGTGAATATTTAATAAAAATTTCCAGGATTTGTGTTTTTAAGCCTTAGTGTGCAGTCATTTGTATCACTAGGGTATACTTTTTGTGTTACAAGTATACTGCTTTTCATTGATCTTGCTGATAAGCTGTAGAGTGGGTGTCCTGGGATATATGGTATATCTTGAGGCTGCAATCACACTTTGACATTAGTAGAGCTGTTTGATTACTTCCTTTCAGGTAAATTTACTGTCTGATAATTTTGCCTTGCAAGCACTGGGTTTGTCTACTCTATTATCCGTAATGGCATTCCAGAGACGAGTGCTTGCAGGTGTTGGTATTAGCAATTTCATCTAAAGAACATTTAAGAAAAGCTTATCCTGAAGATGCCGATTTGCTGAGTTCCAATCTATGTCTGCTTATCTTTTATGGAAGATGAAACAAAATGCAAAGTTTGATGTAAGGTAAATGTCCTTCACAGCCATAAGCTTTGTAGCTATCCAGGCACAGATTTCTTTTTTTTTTTCTGTTTTCAAGAATTGCAGCTGTCAAAGTTGCTATTCATGCAGTTAGCTCTGAAAGAGGGTTGAGATAATGCTTTCAAATATACTTCCAGTTTCCTGAATTTAGTATGCTTTGGAAGTGAAATGCATTTCAAGCAAGAGCTCTGAGTCATGCCAATTCCATGTTTTGCTTTATGTAGTTCCCAGATAATGAGTCCTGTTCCACCTGTGTCCTCGCCACCTCTTACTTCTAAAACAAAAGAGCTTGCAGACAGTGAAAACCTCGATGTAAGTCAAATGCTTTACCTTGTATTTTTGATACTTACTTAGGACCTAGTACTAGGTTTTGTTTGTGAATGTTTAGATCTTTCTACTGCTGAGTACTTAAAGTGCTCATAGAACACAAATGTAAACTAAATGCTAAGAAAATGTTACAAGCCATCTATTTATATGTGGTCACACTATCCAAAGCTGGAGGACTGGGTGTTGAATTCTCCACAAAATTACTCAGTACTCTCCTTTAAAGGAGAAAATTACTGGAAAGTCTATCACATGCTGATTAGACACTAACAATTGCATGTGTGTGAGGTGTTTTAAGGCAGCTTTTTTAATGGAAAACAGGTATCCAAAAGTTTTCATTTCCACAGTTTGTTCTTTCTGTAGGCATATTCTTTCACGTGGGTATCATCTTTATTGAACTTCAGTGAGAAACTGTGTTGATTTACATCTGCCAAGGATTATACTAAATTTATACCACAAGTAGAAGAGAAATAAGAGTGCAACTGGAGGGTTTTAGTACTGCATAGAAGATAAACCTGAAATTGAGCATATCAGTAATGACACACAGATTTCTTGTTAGTTAGGATATTAAACATTGAAAAACAGCTAAATGCTGTATATCCTCTACAGAGCTTTTTCTTCACATTAAAATGCAGAACATCTTGACGGGTTTTCTGGATGCAAAATGGGGTAGTAAATCCGTTTCAGGATTGAATCTTACAGCAAGGGATAATTGCATAGGAGGAAAGTAATATATTATAAAGAGGAATGTAACATTAAAAGTTTATTGTTGGAGAACATCATATACCTTTAACATGTTAGTACCTATATGACTGTAATAGCAGACTTTTTTTACTTGTAGTATTGTTGCTGGATTTGGAGTAATACTAAAACTAATAATGATTTAGATATTAGGTTGGATTAGATTCACATTTTAGAAGGGAACGGATCTCTCAGAACTCACTGCATTTATTTTAGGTTTTTTCCTTAACTCTGTCACTTTCTGAAGTACTTAGATATCTTTGTAACTTACTTTTGCTTCTCTTAAATCTCTTCCAGCAAGACCTTTGCACTTTCTTGATATCACGGGCATGCAAAAATTCCACGTTGGCAAACTACTTGTACTGGTATGTTAGAAGCTGGCCATACTATACCAATGTCTAACTGAAATCAAAGCTGTGATGCACAGCAAAACATGACCTGTCTTGAGAACTTGAGAATCTCAATTTCTCTCAGGATGAAGTAGTAGATTTAAAACAATATGCATTTGAAGAGAATAGTTAGTAAAAGGAGGGTGCTGGTTTTTAAAATGCACAAATAAGCTTTACTCTTAGACAAAGGAAGTGGTTTGTAGTGCATTAAGTACAGTTACATTAAAAAAAAAAAATTGTAGTTTGTAAGGTGTCATTGAAATTGTTTATGATAGCGGGGAGGAGATAAAGTTCATCATCTGTTCTGCTTTTCTGTTTGATTTGTGTTTATAGTTTTTGACAGTGTTGGCTAGAATATTGAAGTTATGCACTTTATACACTGTCAAGAGCGTACTTTATGAAGATTCGTAAAGCTCTATTTTTTTTTTGCTAGTTATTTTTTTGGTTATATTATGAGCACAAACAATATTTCATTGCAGATGTATACTTTCTTAAGGGAAACTTTAGATGCGCGTAGTTCATCTAGATAATGGACAGGTAAGGTTACATAGCTAAGGATCTAATTCAGTGGTTTAAGAGTTGAAGCAGGTGCCTAAATTAATCCTTGACCTGCTTCCTGAGTAAGCATTTGCACATAGGGATTCTCTTTTGGAGAAAGCTGAGATGAAGAGAGCTGTACTCTGAAAGTGTGTTTTTATGTGTATATATTAATGTACAGACACATACATATATGCACAACACATACAGCTACTTGCTTGTATATACACATGTATTTTAGCATAGAGAGCTTAAGTTTATAGCCATGTAAAAGGCACCAAAGTCAAATGATTCTCACTTCTGTCCTTTGTAGATGTATCTAATAATTAAAAACGCTAATACACATGACTATATGTTAGTGTGCTGTATTAGCTACACATAAGTTGTGAATCGGGAATGGAGTATAGTATGTGATGTTAACCTACCAGGCTATTTTTATAAAATTCCTAGAAGAATCCTAGCCTATCCTGAGAGTGATTTCTTTTATGAATGTCTTAGGTTTTATTACTTTTTTAGTAGCTTATATTTAAGATACTTAAGTGCGCAACTTTACTACAGTTCCTGAGTATACTCAGTGGCCAAATATAATATTTGGCTTCAGAAAAAAGTCCTATTAAGTTGAAATGGTTAGAATAATTGCAGGATCAGTTGATGTGGGTAGGTGCCAAATGCTTGATCTAATCAAATATTCATCATTAAGATACCATTAAGATAAGTGTTAGCTTTTTTTCTACATCACTGATACAAACTGTGCACTTACATTTTAGCAATGTCTCAGACATTCAGTCTACAGAAAGTTCAGACATACAGTATTCTGAAGTTTCTGTCTTACAACTTAAAAAGTAAGCAAACACAAAAATACACAAAAAAAAAACCCAAACAAAGCCCACAAAACACCCCCCCAAATCAAAAACTGCAGTCAATTTATTCTTTGTTTTCTTTCCAGACATCTCAATTTCTCAGTGACAAAATACAAATGTCGCAGTCACTGTTTGAGCTGTCGTAGCCATAAATCCTCTTGGCTGCTGATCAATTACTTGTTTCAACTTATCCAGACGTGCCACACACCTAAAATAATTAGTGGAAAAAGTACAATAATCCTTGTAAGTCAAACTTCCTGCTCAGTCCCTTGTCTAAGTTGTCCTATCCTTATACTTTAACAGTGGCTACAGAATTCAGTGCTACTGCATTTTTCTGTCTCCTCTTCAGATATATGAGGCACCTATCCAAGTTTGAAGCATTACACTTGCTCCTTGTTTCAAGATAGCTTTGAGAAACTGCCTAGGGGTTTTTAACAAATGAAGATGAAAGTGGCATGTTTCAGGGAAAAAAAAGAAGTAATGAATTCTGTTTTGGTGCACTGACTTTGTAAATATGGGCTTATTTTTATACACATTACTGCAGTCTAATTCTCTCATTTTAGTGGGGGAATGGTGTACACCAGTATATTAGCAAAGAAGTAAACTTTAGTTACTGATTTTGTTGAGATAAAACTAATGGAATTACATATTCCTTGTTTTAATTTATTTAATGTATTTTGTAGTTATAAGTAAGATTATTCAAATCTGATCAAGTGTGAATGGCAGATCTCTGATCTTGCCCAGTAAGTATTCAGTTGCAAAGAAATTCTGCACAGGTGCATAAGGAAAAGGTAATTCTGGCTGTCAGCATAAAGTCCAAGTGTGTTTCAATGTGTAGAATAACTTTTAAGTCCAAATGCAGTGATTGAAAATTGACTGACTTGCTAATTTCTTCCTTTTTTTTTAATAGTGAAATTACACGTTTTTACTGGGTAGTACTAGGAGGAGGGCTTAACAGCAGAAAGATCTTCCATGCATAGCTACTTTTTGCTTTTCAGTGCTGCAAGGAGAAATAAGAACAAAAGGATTCCAAAAAACTGTCTAACATGTAAAATTTTCAGTATAACTGTCCCAGATTGTACCATTTAAATCTTGTACCTGGGTCATTATTTTAGAAATCTTATTTTGCAATGTAGACTCTCAGAGCTGCTTCAGGACCAATACTGTCATTTTCACCATTGCTAATGGTAAAATAGGGAACAGATAGAGTGAGATTCTTCTTGGTTTTGCAGCCACATTATGTAGAGGGTAGTAGCACAGTGTAGTGCCTGTTCCTCCAACCAACTGCTTGGTTAGAATGTTCATATGATTTGCACTTCTGACTTCTGTTTGATTGATGCTACCTTACTATAAGTGAAAGATCTCAGAAACCTTGACAAACTCTTCTGAGCCAAGTGGAATTTGTGACTATGCAATTAGTGAGTTTATCTGTCTTTTGAGATGTCATTCAAAGATCAGCTTTATTTTTAGTTCCAGGCCTATGAAACAGACCTGCTGTATTTTACTCAAATTGCACCAGAATACAACATAACATGGGTTGTTTTTATGCTGCAGGTATGTAATAGTGGAGTGTGAAGACCAAGACACTCAGCAGAGGGACCCAAAGACGCATGAAATGTACTTAAATGTGATGAGAAGATTTAGTCAGGCTTTGCTGAAGGTAATGGTTTTGTGTAAGGAAATACACAGCAGCCTGGGATAATCATTCTTTAAAAAGGCATATGTGTCTAGAAGCATGGCAGGATTTTAAATCATAGGTGTTAAAATTTTGAAATGGCTTTCACTTCTGCTTGAATTTTGAGTTTGTGGGTTTTTTTGTAAATCAAACTACTGAAAAAAGAAACTTAACACGCACTGAGATCTTTCATCTGTTTTATTACTTGCTCCTGTTAGTAAATCCTCTGCATTGCGTAATTAGCCTATTTTATTTACTATTTCTTTATTGGAAGCACTTGTCCTTGCAATGCTAATTGAGACAAATGGAGACCTTACTTTATAATTTACAGTGTTGTTCTATGTATCGACAGCAGAGGGTGCTGGATCAGCAGGGAATATAAACCAGAACAAAACCAAGAACCTTTGGTGAATTGCAGCCTATAATTTATAGCAGATGTGCAGTCTTTCCTGATTTTTGTGTATTTCACACTTCATGTGAATTCTAATTTTAGGAACATTACTCAATCTTTCTCTTATACTGCAATAAGAATGTTCCATGTGCTTATCCTTCCTTATCCTTATCCTTATTTTGGCGATGTGAATAAGGTTTGTAATGCATGACTGTTCACCACTGAAATGGTTGATGCAAATTGAAGTGTTCTTGTAGGTCAGATAACTGATAGCTAGCTACAGTGATTCTGATTGTGCTTTACAGAAAATCCCTCTTGAATTGGCAGGAAATTGATCATTATTCATTTGTCTCTTAAAAGCCCAAAGGTCTAAGGATAAAGGAATAATTTCTAGATAAAATAATGACAACAAAGAACTAATTTTGTTTCTTTTAATTCACTTAGGGTGATAAGTCTGTCAGAGTTATGCGTTCGCTGTTGGCAGCCCAGCAGACATTTGTGGATCGGCTAGTTCATGTAATGAAAGCAGTGCAGCGTGAAAGTGGAAATCGTAAGAAAAAGGTAAATATAGGAGTGGAAAAGTTATCTCTGCCTAGAATTTAACAATAGGAATGTTAGCTTTTCACTAAAAATTCTTAGCACCAAAATTTGTAAGAGATGTTTATCTATCTTATAATAATTTCAGCTAACTTTAAACAGACTTTGTAGAGGTTTAAATATGTTAAAAGTTCTAAAGTGTTATGAAAGTTTGTAGATGTGAAACAGAAGAGGCCCTTGGGAAAGTCTTGGATAATTTGGCTAAAGGAAGATAGGACAAAAAATTGAATTGATGATATAACAGTGAACAAGTTGTAGGAGACATGGGAAGGTAGCAGAGGTTAATGTGGTGTGAGTATTATGCCAGGACAGATAATGAAATTTGTCTAGATTTCATTTGTTCCAGGAGCAGCAAAACTACTTTTGTTATTAGGAATATGATTAGCAGAACTTTGATTCCTGTTGCATCTTGATGAAAAGGATTTCTAGTGCATTTTAAGTGGATTTGGCAGATATAGGGAAGGAGCAGGAACACCAGGGGGATTTCTATTAGTATATTTTCTTCTGACACACATCAGTAATTTTAAACACAGATTTTTTTTCAGTGTAATGAATTTTGTCACCTTGTTTCTTTAAACCTGTAGGGTGTATTTGTGCAGGAAAATGAAACACCTAAGCATTGCATCTTTTTGATAAAATTTTGTGAATGCTGTATGTATAAGTAATAAAGGTCTAATCACTAAAAGAGGAGGAGGAATTTTCAGTTTGTAAGAAAATTTCCTGCTTGTACAATACATTCATAGCATTCTGTCATCTGTTCTTTTATAATTGCTAGGATACTTCTGTAAAACCAAGAAACACATGGTAAGCTTTTTGGGGGGTTTGCTGGGGATTTTCACTAGAGCTGTTCCTAACAGTAGAAGACTACCTTGCTATCCAGTTATGCCTGTTACATTCAGTAGGGGAAAAGACTGGAGACTTAAATGAATTTGGCCTTTATTGTGTGGGACACCAAGAGTAAAGTATTTGAAAATTGTTGTGTTTCTACAGATGCAGGAATATAAAGCAAGCCCTGAAATCAGATCTGTGCAAGCTGTTAGCTGTTTGGTTTATTGGTGGTAAGGTATCAGCAAACACAAGTTCAGGGTTTTAAAGAATTGGACCTGAATCAAATTTCTGAAAAAGAACTCACATTTGGTGCTGGTATGGAAACCAAGTCATACTGCTACTTATGCAGGCAGTTTAGAAGAAAGTTTTTGTAAGATTGTTATATCTGGCACTTATAAAATTGTTTGACTCTACTCAAAGAAGCTGGAATGTCTGTTTCCTTATTCAGAATACTGCAGATAGAGAATTTTTATTTCACTGGATTTTAAGAGTGGAACTTTGATGCTTCAGAAGATTAAAGAATTGGATAAATTGAATAATAATAATACATCCTCTGTTAAAAGAATTTTAAACTGTTCATATATACCTGGTAGGTGATTTTGTTTTGGCTTGGATTTTGTTTGTTTGTTAAAAAACACCAAGTTTTCATTCTTTTATTCTCTTAGAATGAGAGGCTTCAGGCATTGTTAGCAGACAACGAAAAGATGAATTTAGCAGATATGGAACTCATTCCACTCCCTCTGGAACCTCAGGTGAAAATTAAAGGAATAATCCCTGAAAAAGCTACACTCTTCAAGGTAAATGAGAGCTCCTGAATAGCTGAAATACAAACAAATATTAAGAATGCTAAGCTTAGAAACATTAGTTGAAAGATTTAAAGAGGCTCACATAGTCAGTGCAGAATGTAACTGTATTGTGCTCTTGAATGGTTAAACAGCTTTTTATTTTCTCTCTGAAACTCTTTTTTTCTAGTTAATGTACAGACTTTAGAGGCACTTTTATAGCACTGATACCATTTATGAAGTCCCTTAGCTTAAGGCATGCTTCATAATTCAGACATTTTTATGGGAACAGAAACAGGAGTACCACTTGCGATCAAATCCTGTCCAACCTGGCCTTGATTATGTCCTCTGTCACAATGTAGAAAATTGTAGGATTATTTAAAGAATCATTTTTCCTTTTTTTATGCAACTTAATTTTGAAACAGTTGTTTCATGTGAAAACCTAATGTATCTGCTCAGATATTGAGCCTTGTATCCTAGATTATTTTTTGCTTTGGTTTTGTGGGAAGTGACTTGGTCAGTTTGAATAGATGAAATCATTCATTCAGGTAATTGATCTCTTTGAACCCAATTTATGCATAAAAATTGCAAACAAATAAATCGCCTTTCTCAAACAATATAAAAAGGCACGTTTGCTTTTACTAAATAGATTAAGGAAGAAATTAATTATAGAATAGTTAGAGTTGGAAAGGACCTGAAGATCATCCAGTTCCAAGCCCCCTGACATAAGCAGGAACACCTCACACTAAACCATATCACCCAAGGCTTCATCCAACCTGGCCTTGAACACTGCCAGGGATGGAGCACTCACAACCTCCCTGGCCAACCCATTCCAGCATCTCACCACCCTAACAGGAAAGAATTTCTTCCTCATATCCAATCTAAACCTCCCCTGTTTAAGTTTGGACCCATTACCCCTTGTCCTGTCACTACAGTCTCCAATGAAGAGTCCCTCCCCAGCATCCCTATAGGCCCCCTTCAGATACTGGAAGGCTGCTATGAGGTCTCCATGCAGCCTGCTCTTCCCCAGGCTGAACAGTCCCAACTCTCTCAGCCTGTCTTCATATGGGAGATGCTCCAGTCCTCTGATCATCCTCGTGGCCCTCCTCTGGACTTTTTCCAACAGTTCCGTGTCCTTTTCATGTTGAGGACACCAGAACTGCACACAATGCTCCAGGTGAGGTCTCACAAGAGCAGAGTAAAAGGGCAGGATCACCTCCTTCGACCTGCTGGTCATGCTCCTTTTGATGCAGCCCAGGATACGGTTGGCCTTTATTGGCTGCAAGCACACTGCGGTCGGCTCATGTTCATGATCTCATCGACCACCACCCCCAAGTCCTTCTCTGCGGGGCTGCTCCCAATGTCTTCTTTGCCCAACCTGTAGCTGTGCCTGGCATTGCTCCAACCCAGGTGTAGGACGTTGCACTTGGCATGGTTTTATGAGGTTNTAGGACCTTGCACTTGGCATGGTTAAACTTTATGAGGTTGGCATCAGCCCACCTCACAAGCGTGTCAAGGTCCCTCTGGATGGCATTCCTTCCCTTCAGCGTATCCACCCAACCACACAGCTTGGTGTCATCAGCAACTTGCTGAGGGCGCACTCAATCGCACTGTCCATGTCAGCAACAAACATGTTAAACAAGACCGGTCCCAACACTCATCCCTGAGGGACACCACTTGTCACTGGCCTCCAGCCGGACACTGAGCCACTGACCACAACTCTTTGCGTGCGGCCATCCAACCAGTTCTTTATCCACTGAGTGGTCCACCTATCAAATTGATGTCTCTCCAATTTAGAGACAAGGATGTCATGCGGGACAGTGTTGAACGCTTTGCCCAAGTCCAGGTAGATGACATCAACTGCTCTACCCCTGTCCATCAGTTCTGTAGCCCCATTGTAGAAGGCCACCAAATTGGTCAGGCAGGATTTTCCCCTAGTGAAGCCATGCTGGCTGTCACCAAGCACCTTGTTGTTTTTCATGTGCCTTAGCATGCCTGCCAGGAGAATCTGCTCCAAGATTTTGCCAGGCACAGTGGTGAGACTGACGGGTCTGTAATTCCCCGCGTCATCCATTTTCCCCTTCTTGAAAATGGGAGTTATATTTCCCTTTTCCAGTCTTTGGGAACTTCACCTGACTGCCATGAACTCTTAAATATGATGGACAGTGTCTTAGCAACTTCACTCGCCGGCTCCTTCAGGACCCACGGATGGAGTTCATCAGGTCCCATGGACTTGTGCACGTTCAGGTTCTTAAGATGGTCTCAAACCAGATCCTCTCCTACAGTGTGCCCAAGGTCTTCATTCTCACAGTCCCTGTGTCTGACTTCCAAGACTTGGGTGGTGCAGTCAGAGCCTTTCCCATTGAAGACTGAGGCAAAGAAGTCGTTCAGAACCTCAGCCTTCTCCAAATCCAAAGTAGCCAGTTCACCTGATAGCTTCCTAAGGGGGCCTAAGTTGTTCCTAGTCTGCGTTTTATTTGCAATGTACCTGTAGAATCCCTTCTTTTTATTCCTAACACCCCTAGCTAAGTTTAATTCTAACAGGTCCTTAGCTTTCCTTATGTGTGCCCTAGCTTCCCAGACAACATCCCTGTATTCATCCCAGGCCGCCTGTCCTTGCTTCCACTTTTTATAAGCCTCTTGTTTAAGATGTCTTGCTCCTAGCGTTTCGCTGATTTAGTTTATGCTATAATTATGTCTCTTTTTGATCTGGTCAGTTTAAATTTGTTGTGACCTCTTGCATAGTATTCTGGCTGGAATTGCATGCATACAAATAAAACTTGAATACTTGTGTCCATTTTAGCTCCACAGAGGGGAATGTGTCCTACATACTCCTTGCTGAAAAAGAAGGAAAGCCTTAAAGTGTTTTGTAAAAAAACATGCCTAGATCCCACTTGTTGTGACTGGAAATGGTTTGTTCTAATTGTTGCTTCCTAGACAGTGAGTAACTGATTTTGGAAGCTTTAGAACTGTTTCTTTTGTACCAAACTGAAGAATGTGGAAAGAGTTCTGTTGCTTGCTACCACACTGTTGTTGTTCAAATTAGACTATTGTGAACCTTTTGGTAACTGAATTCACTTAATTCACTTGTATTTCAGAACTGTATTGTAACAATATGTTAGTAGGAACATTGCTGTAAACCAGATTAGTAGCATAAGTTTCCTTTTCCAGAGTGCCTTAATGCCTGCTCAGTTGTTCTTCAAGACAGAAGACGGAGGCAAATATCCTGTAATTTTTAAGCATGGTGATGATTTACGTCAAGATCAACTTATTCTTCAAATTATTTCACTCATGGATAAGGTGAGAATTACTAATCCATATATCCTTGCTCTGCTTTGTTCTTGATTTCATTTGTCAACAGCAAAACTCTTAAAAACTGGTGCTGCAGCTTACATTGCCAATACGTTCCAGAATTCTTAGAGCTTCTTATTTTCTTTATAGATGCAATGATCCTGTGTAGTTAAAAAAAAAAAAAAAA
>NDXB01021629.1:0-15774 GCA_002631895.1 Agapornis roseicollis | reverse complement strand
TAACCCCTGCCTTCCCACTCCTCTGTGTGTGTGCATGTGTTTGAAAATAAGAGAGTAAGTAATATTCCTGTGTAAGCCAAGTAATCTTAATTACTGGCTTTTTGGTTTTTTTTCCCAGCTGGTATTTGTTAGTCATTGCCATTATCTTTCAGTGGGAAAACATGTTTGTTGTTTCACTTTGAAGTAAAACCAGCATCTTCTTTTTAGCTGATGGATGTATTCTGTAATGGCTTGGATTTCACTTCTTTTAGACTGTGAGAAATTACTATTATAATATTTCCATTAATTTAGGTGCATGTCCTGAGCAAAAATAGAATTGATTGGTGAGAAAAATCTCAGTATTCTGAGAAAGAAAAATAAAAACACTGTAAAAACAAAGATGTCTGAAATCCAGGGCCTTTTCCCACGTTTTCAGTGTGTTACTGTTTCTGGACTGTTTTTATTTTGACTTGCCACTAGCAATGGCTCAGGTTTAAGAAACACGGTTTGTTAAGTGAGCAGTAAAGGCATGATCTGGATTTAGAAATCTGGTGGCTGTACTCTTTAAATCAGAATTATTTTGGAGAAACATCATAGCAGCCTTCCAATACCTAAAGGGAGCCTACAAGAAAGCTGGAGAGGGACTTTTGCAAGAGCATATAGTGATAATGCAACTTTTAAACTGACAAAGGAGAGATTTAGTGTAGATATTAGGAAGAAATTCTTCACTGTGATGGTGCTGAGGTGCTGGCACAGGTTGCCCAGAGAAGCTGTGGCTGCCTCATCCCTGGCTGCATTCAAGGCCAGGTTGGATGGGTTTTGGAGCAACCTGGCCTAGTGGAAGGTGTCCCTGCCCATGGCAGGGGTGTTGGAACTGGATGAGTTTAAGGTCCCTTCCAACCCAAACCATTCTCTGATTCTATGACCTTATAGATTTCACTGCAAACACGGAGGACACTCTACACAGCACCATCGTGTTGCCATCCTTGTGCAAGGAGCTGAGCTGAAAGGTTAAGCTGAAAGGTGCTCTTCAGAGGGAGAATCTGCTCCCAAGGATTTCAAAGGATGATGCCAACGCGGTGCTTTTCCGGGGAATTTTCTGGAAGATACAGTTTTGCAGGTGAGTGAGAGAGACCTCAAAAGAAGCCTTGCTGTGGTCTGTTTTCTGTCCATCCAAGCTGATTTCTTTGGTTTGCCTTACCCTCTTTTAAGCCCCTGCTGTTGGACTGAGCTGCTGGCTCACCCCGGCAAAATCAGTGTGGCATGAGGGCATCACCATCTTCATGGGATGTCAGGGAGGAGCTCCGCATGGCCCTGCACTGCTGCCCTGCTTCTGCTGTCTCCAGCCACCAAGGCAGAGCTTTGAACTCAGCTCTCGCCTGCAGAGCTCTGTGCTTTTATCACCACTTTGAAGTGAAAGGACCATTAGTTTAAACCAAGTGTGAACTGATAAAAAGGGATGTCCTTGTGAATTGCTCCCAGCATTGTCACAGGCCTCTAGTAAGAACAAAGAAATACAAGTAGCAAAATCTCTCTGAAGGTGCTTATTTTCATATACTTTTTATTGTTGTTTTATTTCTGGACAGTTTTAATTCAAAGTAAGCACCAGCAGTTACTGTATGGTATACGTGGCTTTTTGAAAGGTGTTTTTTTCTTAAAAGATCCCGATAGCGAGGTTGAATCTAAATGAGATCTAAATGAGCTCATTTAAATGAGCGTGCAAGAAAACTTGTAAACACTAATTTGCTACAGAATTTTTCCACACATGGCATGTATCCTAAGTAAGTGTTTTATAAGAGAGACCAGAGAGTTTTATGGAGCGCAGTTTGGTATAGAGTATAAATACATATAACTTTGTATATATGTGACTCAAAATACTATAGGTATCTGTTTAAAGGACGATAACATGACAAACCTCTAGGAGCCACAAAGTCTACCTGGGATGTATTACACATCTTAACAATTGCCTAATGGATATACTGATGCCAAAAGGACCCTTTGAGTCTTTCTGAGAAGAATACATACGTAAGCTTCCATGAAATATGTCATCCTTTTCACTCATTTATACTAAGGAAATACCGACAAAACACTGTGTTTAAATAGCTTTAAGGATCTGATACAAATCAACAATAGCCAGGAAATTCAAGAAAGCCAAAACCTGACACTCCCTCTTCAGCACATTTTACGCCCTGTTTTTGCAAAGTGAGTTGGAAACCTTGAGTATCCCACCTCATTTTCAGTTCTTGATTTATGTCAGACCCTATGGGAAAAGTACCAGCAATAACAGAAGCTTCCAACTCAGACCTTGCATAGGAAGGGTTCAGATGAAATCACAAGAAGAAACATGTGCTTTACATAAATATCAGTACGTTTTTGGACTGAGACATCATTTACCATCAGCTGAGCCTGAGTCCAGCAGCTCCCTGTGGCATCCTGAGCTGCACGGCCATCTCTGGTACACAGATGCAGTGCCCTGCAGAAGGGAGGGATGCTGTATACATGCCAAAGGAGCGGCTCCCTGAGCCTGTAGGACATTTTCCATGCTGACTTTGGTTCAGTGACTGGGGCGATCCCTGGGTGGCCACACTGCATATATAGTTGCCAAGCCCTTTGGCTCCCAGTGGCCCCCAGAGCTGGCCTGTGGTTAGGATGGTACTGCAGTGCAGCCCTCATGTACCCTGCACCATGGGAGAGGGCCCTGGTGCCCTGTTTTCCAGCTCCAATATATATTTCAGCATACACATATTGGAAAATGTAATGCAAATACACACTTAATCTCAATCTTTCCTCTGATGCAATCCAGACAGTTAAATCATTCTAAGACCTACTGTTTTAGTGAAGGCTAGTTGACAAGTTTAGCCCAGAGAAAAGGAGGCTGAAGGGAAAATATACTGCTCTCTACAACTATCTGAAAGGAGGTTGTAGCAAGGTGGGAATCAGTCTCTTTTCCCAGTTAACAAGTGGTAGGGTGTGAGGAAATAGCATAACATTTTGCCAGGGGAGGTTTATATTGGATATAAGGAAAAATTTCTTCACTGAAAGCGCTGTCAAGCATTGGAACAGGCTGCCCAGGGAAGTGGTTGAGTCTCCATCCCTGGAGGTATTTACAGGATGTGTAGATGTGGCACTTAGGGACATGGTTTAGTGATGGACTTGGCAATGCTAGGTTAATGGCTGGACTCAATGATCTTAAAGGTCTTTTCCAACTTAAATGATTCTATGAAGATATATCATTCCAGTGCAGGGTTAGTTGATACAGGAGGATTAGATGAAAGGTTTATGACATACTCTTCACCTGCCCTCCTCCTAGTGCAGTGATACCTGCTTGGCCTCAAACCCCAGCATCTGCTTTGTACCCATGGAAAAGGAAGGAAGCATCTTCCCCCAGGTCTTCCAGGCACCTCTAATCCCAGCAGCCCTGTCCTGAAGCAGCAGCTTGTCTGGTCCTATCTTATTCTCCCAGGGTCCTCCCCTCATTGTCCTGGGGCCCTGGGCATTCCTCCCAGCCAGGGGCAGAGCTGTCACCCCCTCTACAGCTGCAGGAATGTTCCAGGAAACAGGGAGGTGGGCCAGGCCCTGAGGACTAAGGGAAAGCTAGGGGCTGAATGAAAGACCCATCTCCTTTTGCTGCTTCTTAATTCTGGTTATAACTTTGATTTGTAGTGAAACAATTTGGTCAAGAGAAAATAGAAGACTTCCCTGTGAGAAGGCTGCCTTTTATTGTCAAGTTTCACAGAGTCAGAGGAAGAAATACCCTAGGCAATTAGAGCTTCTATCGTTACAGGCACAAGGTTTGTTTTGAGAAAACAAACACATGTCAGCATTTTTAAAGTTATTTTTTTCAACCTTTAGACATGTTGGCAAGGCATCGATTCAGTGGGTTTTTATACATGAAGGCATATAGACAGGAAAGCGCAGTACCAGCTGGGAGTGCAATATGCCACTGGTCTGTTAACAGTGAAGAGCAACAATGCAAAGGAGTTGTAAACCAGACAAAGCAAAAGGAGGAGAGGGGCACCCTCCACACTGGGAGGTGTGTGGCAGCTACCCAATTACTGGAGATTTCCCTGCTACTGATATCTAGAATCATTAGCGTAAAAGCAGCATTGGTCAGGGACATCTGCACAGCTGGGAGGAGCTGAGAGGGTTTGTTTTGGTTCTGGTTTGGGTTTTTTCCATGTCCTGCTTTCCACAGTGGCGTAAAAATAAACTTACTTACACTAAAAATCAGTTTACAGGGAGCTGGATAAACACAGCCTAGCGATGGCTTCACTCCTGCAGCTTGCATCCTCTATTAAATGTTAGCCCTGATTTTTCATAATACAATTTAACAAATATAGCAGCATTTAAAAATAAATGTGATCACTTTAGGCTCTTATCTTAAAACTCTGTGCTTATTTTTTGCTAAGTAGCCCATCTGACTTAAATCTGATTATTACAGTAGGGTGGGTTTCCACTAGAGCCATCATGAGATAGCTCTTACTAAAATAAACATTTTGGTGTTCCTATACACGTATTTGAACAGTGTGAAAGATCCAGCACACATACTATTTTCAGACATCTTGGTGAACTTGTGCTGAACATGTAAACCATGAAACAAAAAAAACAGAGTTTGAAAAGGAGAGGCAAGAAGGATATAATAAATCTGTGCTAGAGCCAGGAGCTATCTGAATTTCATATCATCTTCCCCTTAAGTGCACCTGTAATGTGCAGTCAATAGCACAGGTATTTCCCAAACTCGGTCCCTGACCTTGCTGCTGGACCCTGTCCTTGCTGCTGGACCCTGTCCCTGCTGCTGGACCCTGTCCCTGCTGCTGGACCCTGTCCCTGCCCAGCCTCCCACCATCCCCAGCAGACTTTCAGCCAAACCTAGATGTGATAACTTGGCCAGTGACCCAGATAAGACACATTTCCTAACCCACAGAGCAGACAGTTTTAAGGGCACATTACTGTCTCCCCTCCACAGCAGGAATGTGACCCTAAAGTACATCTCAGTGTGGTACACCCATGGTTTCAGAGGATGGCATGGACTGCCGTCAAGAGGCAGAGATTCTGCATGGCAGCTCTGTGAACATGGCAAAGAACTGGAGGGAAAATACGAAGAGAAGATTAATCTGTTGAGCACTAAACATGTTTATTTTAACTCCTCTGAAAAATTATGGAGCAAAACTCCAGGGTATAAATCAAAGTGAGAAAGAGAAAGAAAAAGGGCAAGCGAAAGAAAGTCATTACTTTGGCAATGAAAGATTACTCAGGATCCGTAACTGTGTTTACCTAGCTCAGCTTTAATTTTGCCATTCCAAAACCCTTGAAAGAAGCCCATGTTAAAAACAAAAGCTAAACCGAAAGAGCCCAAAGTGATCACAGAAAAATGACTTGTGTAATAACCAGTGGAAGTTTGCAGGTTGCCACCTATGCTCGCAAAGCTGTTGTCATTACTATTGGATGCATATTTTATAGAATTCCAAGATTTCCATACTAAGAGTTTGAATTACAGAATAAAAGCTAAAATGATGAACATAAAGATAGTTATCTGATTTTTATCCCTCTTTTCATTTCCATGTACTTCAGCTATGCCTTAGCGTAGCCCAGTTTACAGTGTAAGGCCAGAAAGTCAGTACAAGGCACGCTGTTACTATAAGCAGTGTTCTCACTTGTGCACCACAAGCTCCCTATTTCCTTCTTAAAAGTTGTTTTCAAAAGGATCTGCTTGCGTAATTGTGCAGCATCAAGCCCTGGTAGCCTCAATCCCCAAGAATGTTTTCAGTGACCTCTTCCTGCCCAGTTTTCCCATGAGAGAGAGCTGTTAGGAAAGGGGGAGCTGTCAGTGTTACCAGAGAGTGAATGAGCAGACAGATACAGAACAGAGATTAGTGTCTTAGAAAAAAAACACCCCACATTTTTTTTCTCTCCCTGATGCTGTGATCACTTTTAGAAAGCACCCCTTCATTTTAACATTCCATGTTGCTGTTGTAGGCCCTTCCAGCAGCAAGATAGACACCCTCAGTTTAGAGATAAGGATCTTAAAGCAGAGGAAGGGGGGTGTTTCACCTACATGGTGGCTGCCAACATCAAATCCATCCTGTGGATCAGTCCTGGGAATGAAGAGGCTGGGGAGCTTTGCAGTGACATTATGAGTCAACACAGCCGTTTGCACAACAGGTAAGGAAGTGCAAACAAAGGGTGGGAGGGTAGTGGCCAAAGCATCAAAAACGAAATGTCTGCTCCTGAGGGACACCAGGCTCCCTAATACAAACACATACCTATACCACATCTGATTTGTTTATTTACAGTATCAATTTGGGTTATGAAAAACCTTTTGACAACCTAAGGGCAAAATGACCTTGATAAGTTCATATTATTAAGAATTAATTATTACCCTCTGACAGACCCCATTTATCACTGTGAAAAACAGATACATTAATTAGAACACTTTTGGCATCAGAGCAAACCTGTTCCCTTCATGTTAGATTTTGTTCCCAAAGGGAGCACAGGAATTCTTAAATGTACCAAAGAGCAGGGTCAAGATTTTCCACTAGGATGAGTTTAAAAGTTGGGGGCTTAGTCCATGAATCAAGCTCCATAATCAAGGAATTATCTTAGCTAGTGACAGACAAAATGAATCATCAGAGTTTCGTTCTTTAACTCCGCCTGTCACCTGCAGCACTGCCACTGAGGACCACGGGGCAGGCTTTTCAGCAATTAACATTATGGGATGTTGCTGAAGGCAGCATATTTGCTGTAGCTTAGAAACATGCCATGCTGTGGCAATGCAGACTAGGCAGCTTTTAGAGTTTGAATTAAATCTAAGTGAAAGTCTCC
Organism: Agapornis roseicollis; assembly: GCA_002631895.1. Taxonomy (NCBI): domain Eukaryota; kingdom Metazoa; phylum Chordata; class Aves; order Psittaciformes; family Psittacidae; genus Agapornis; species Agapornis roseicollis. The sequence goes on along the minus strand of NDXB01021629.1, from coordinate 8,973 downwards.
CATGACTCATTCAACTCCTGCCATTACCTTATGTATTGTGACAATGGTGTAATGCAAGGTGGGGATTTAAAAGGACAAGAACATAAATCTTTCTTTGAGATTGATGACTTTTTGCCATTGCCTGTGCATCAAGAGGATGGAGGGAGCTTACTGTGATGCAGTTTCCCACCCTATGCCTAGTAGGAGTGCAAAATGAAAACTTTACATTCAGATCAAACCTTGTGTTTGTCTCCAGAACAAAATTTCCCATTGGATTAAAACCTGTGAAATTTGTTCCCAGAGGGAAGAATGCCGGAGTTCCCAGTAATGTTCTGAGGAGCTGTTATCACTTTGTTCGCCACAGTCAGCTACAAAGACCCCAGCATTGCTTTAGTTGCATTCTTTTCCCAGGTGGGAGAAAAACTCCCAGCAAACACGATGCCCTACTGCTCTGTATTCTTAACTATTCACCCCAAATGGTCTGCCTCTTTAAATGGAGCACAGGCTCCGACACGCTATCTGCTTCTCAGAAAGCCGAAGGTGGATGCGTGCCAGGGATTTGTGCAGCTTCCTGGCTTTGCTGATAAAGAAGGGCCACCACGAGGTAAACCTCTGCTCTCTGCCTGACACGTTTCCCCAGCAGCTGCCCAGAAAAAAGGGACCCGAGAAGACACGGATAACATGGAGAGCATGGCACCAGAGCCAGCTGCCTGCGCAGGAGGAGGCCTCTGAAGAGTTTGCGCACTTCTACATTTAGAAATGTGAGCTTTGAGCCCGAGCATTTGCATCAGCGGGTGGAAAGTATGAGAAAGCACATCTAATGCTGAAAGTTAATGATAGCGTTTGACCACGTTAACCAGTAAATGACAAGGCAGGGCCATGGGAGTTAATTATTCAAGTAAGTGACTGCTGAAAGAAATGCTTAAGAAAGGCTGGTTGTTTGCACTGACAGCAATGGAAACTGACTAATCATTTCAAAGTTGAACCTTGGCAGCTCTAAGAAGACCCTTCTTGCTCTTTATCTGGCTTTGTTTTCTTTCTCCTAAATCAATATTGTCTACCTCTCAGGCAGAACATTAGAGGTTTTGCAGCAAAAAACACCCTAGCTGGCTAGAAAGGCACCTGTGACATGAATCATAGAATCAACAAATTATAGAATCATAGAATGGTTTGGGTTGTAAGGGGCCTTCAAAGATCATTGTCGTGGTTTAAACACAGCCACACAGATTGATCACTCACTCAACCCCCCCCTCCCCCTTTCTTGCCCTCCCCTCCTCCCTCCCCGCTCCCAGAGGGATGGGGGAAGGAGAACCAAAGGGATGCAACTCCCACGGGTTGAGATAACAACAATCCAGTCACTAAGGTATAACACAAATCACTATTGCTATCACCAATAATAATAACGATAAGGAAAACAAGGGAAGAGGGTACGATACCACCTGCCGAAAATGAGCCCGACCGGGAAGTTCCCCTCCTTCTGGGTAACTCCCAGTTACCCCCTGGGCATGACGTGCTATGGTATGAAATACCTCTTTGGTCAGTTTGGGTCCTGTCCCTCCTTCCTCCCGTCCCCCCCTCCTCCCTGGCAGAGCATGAGGCTCACAAAGTCCTTGGTCAGGGCAAACATCGCTCAGCAACAACCAAACACATGGGCCTTATCAGCCTTGTTCCCGGGCCAAGTCAAAACACAGCTACTAAAGAGAAGAAAAACTGACTGCAACTGCTGAACCCAGGACGATCATCTAGTTCAACCCCTCTGCAATGAGCTTGGACATCTTCAACTAGATCAGATTGCCCAGAACCACATCCAGCCTGGCCTTGAACGTCTGCAGGGACGGGGCACCCACCACCTCTCTGGGCAACCTGTGCCAGAATTTTATCACACTCACTGTAAACAATTTCTTCCTCACATCCAGCCTGAATCTCCCCTCTTTTAGTTTAAAACCATCACCCCTTGTTCTGTGACAACAGGCCCTGCTAAAGTCATCTCCCTATCTCATCCCAAAGATAGGCCCCTTTTAAGTACTGGAAGGCTGCAATAAGATCTCCCTGGAGTATTCTCTTCTCCAGGCTGAACAACCCCAGCTCTCTCAGCCTTTCCTCATAGGAGAGGTATTCTGTCCATCTGATCATCTTTGTGGCTCTTCTCTGGACTCTTTCCAGCAGATCCATGTCTTTCCTGTGCAGAGGACTCCAGAACTGCACACAATACTGCAGGTGAGGTCTCACGAGAGCAGAGTAGAGGGGCAGGATCACCTCTTTTGACCTACTGGTCACACTCCTTTTGATGCAGCCCAGGATACGGTTGGCATTCTGGGCTGCAAGCGCACACTCCCAGCTTATAGCCAATCTTTCATCCACCAGTACTCCCGAGTCCTTCTCTGTAGTAATCTCAATCCCTTCATCCCCCAACCTGCACTCATACCAGAGGTTGCCTGACCAATGTGCAAGACCCTGCAGTTAGCCCCACTGAACCTTATCAGGTTTGCACGGACCTCTCAAGCATGTTCAGGGCCCTCTGGGTAGCTTCCCATTTCCTGGGTGTGTCAACTGCAGCACTCAGCTTTGTGTCACCTGCAAACCTGTTGACAGCACACTCAGTCCCACTGTCTATGCCCTTGATGAAGATACTAACCAGTACTGAGCTACAGAAGAGAAGCTATTTGGTTTAGAGCTGTTCACCTTTGGGAGAAGGGAACCCTCCCCTCAGCTCCTGACCCCCCGTGGGATGCAGGGCCACTCTCCTTGCGTCTCGGTACTTGTGTATTTTGGTTATGACCTCTCTGGGGCAAACTCTACCGTGTTTGTTCAGTGCCAAGTGCAATCAGGCTCTGCTTGCTGTGGATGCCCCTCGGTACTGCATGACATAAACACTAACAAAGACAGACTGCTCATACCTGCGTAGCCCCAACCAAATCCACTACTTCTTAAAACAATTCATTTTTTGTGGTGTCTGGATAATTTAAAAAACTCATAGGCAAAATAAAATTGCTTCCCTGCCATAACTGCTAAGCTTCTGTGGGACATAGCTGCATAATTTTAAGAGCCAAACATTCCAAACTAGACCTCTTTGTTTCAACAATCAAATACCAGAGAGGGAGGTAATACTGGCAATGTATGGTTCTTCTTATGCATGCTGAACTGTTTTACAGCTTCTCATCTTGATGCAATCTACAATACAATAACANCTCCAAGATTTTGCCAGGCACAGAGGTGAGACTCACTGGTCTGTAATTCCCCGGGTCATCCATTTTCCCCTTCTTGAAAATGGGGGTTATATTTCCCCTTTTCCAGTCTTTGGGAACTTCACCTGATTGCCACGATCACCACTCCTTATATTAGCTGTGCTTGCCCTGAGGGACTGGGATATTGCTGACAAAGTGTGGACTGTAGGCTTTTGCATTAGGACCAACCACCCTTGCACCCTCCCTAATGAATGATATTCACATTTAGGGTCTGATTTACCTCATCCTAAACCAGCTTTCTAGATTTTAGTGAGATGAACATATATCTCTGTCGTGCCAAACACTTCAGTGGGCATCAGGGGCACAATTGGCTTCAGCATGCACTCCAGCTGTTTTGGCACTGGTTTGGTTGCTCCTAGTCTTTGCTGTCCAAAGTGCTTTGGGTGTTTGTGGTTAACACCAGGTCACAGAGAGTAATTCTGCTCTGAAATGTTACAAAATGTTACAACGATCTTTATAAATCTGGTCACTGTTTACTTAGTTGTATTTCCTCACTAGACTCTGTCCCTGACGTCTCAAGGCACACAGGAAACCTAACTGCACAGCTAGCCATCCATCATAAGTGAAGCCAATGACCTGGCTTCCTAATTATGCTCTGTGATCTACTGAGATTACTCCTCTGAGATTGCCAAGGGCTCTAAGACTCCAGTTAACATTCTTAATATCAATTTTCAATGTTTGAGACCAGGTCCTAACATGACACCAGTTCGAAACATCTACATTGAACTAGTGGTCCCAGTGTTTATCAAACTGAGGATGCAGCCCATGAACTCTGTGTGTCTTCCCAATATCTTTCAGATCACTTCACCTTTTCTCCTCCTTCTCCTCATCCACTTCACATTCCAATAGTGCCTGATCATTCCAACATCTTTATGGTTTAATACATTGGAAAAATCACTTTGTTGGCTACCTTTAAAGCACTTTATATCACTTCAAGTCACTTGTACTACCACAGCAATAATGCAAAGAATGCCATCTAATTTACATAAAGTCACCCAGAGGTTAATTAGTATATGGAGGTTAATTTCCGAAAGAGTGCACCAGCAAAAAGCAGCAAAAAGCAATTCTTTCCGTAATTGGTTTTGTACACACACCTCTCATTCTGTGTTTTACAAGAGTACTCGGTAATCTCCGTCTTCATTTCCTGAAAAGATTGCACGTCAGGTAGAAAGAAGTCTGTCGTTGTATCTCCCTGAGTGGTTACTTGCTGACCTTTTGTTGTGAGACAGACTACTTGGAAACATCACCATCACATGCCATTGCAGTTGCATGGTAAGTGCTGTACTGCTACACTACAGCATCCTCTACAGTGGAATAAAAAAGAAATAATCCCCAGTTATCATCCTTCTATTTGAATAACTGCTGGGAAATGTTGATAAAAACATCATATTAGAATGTCATTAAATAGTACGCATCCCCAGCTCTGTCCACATTGTGGAAAGGAGGGAAGGTGCTCACCTGGTAAGCACATGTGCCAGAAGAAGAGACAGGCATTTAATGTTAGTAGGGAGAGGCAAGAATGATTTCTTCTCTGTTTGGAAAGAAGCACTCTGCAGGATCAGCAGAAACTGTCTCCAGGTGACCAAGGAAGAAGGCAATCTCAGAGCCCTGCTGGATTTACCACTGACTATAGACACACAGAAGTGTGAGCTGGCCTCACATCCATTACTGGATCCTGAGACTTCAGTGGAAGTTACGCTCTTCAATAGGAGCTTTAAAGAACACAGTCCAGGTTAATCTGAAGACCCTAGTTATCTCAGAAACAATAGCACACACTTCTGCTATCAAGACCTAGAAAATATGATGGTGTTTTATATTAGTGGTTTTAGCACTGGCATTTACTGCAACTAGACTTCTAAGACTGAATCTTGATAACCTGGAAACACTTAATAATGCGGAGTTTGGCTTTTAAAATACGAGTGAAAAGCTATGCTTTCTTAGAGGCTTTGGAGCTGTTCTAGCCCTAAAGGATGTCTTTCTCCAAAGCAAGTAGGAGAAATTCCTGCAGCAGGGTTGAATAGCAGCTGCAGAGTATAAAGACTTAAGCTTTATTTCTGTCGTCTCTACCAAGCTGGTTAGAGACCTGACAAAGCAATCCTGATGTTAGAGCCAAGTATCTGCTCAAGTTCATGCTTGAAACAGAAAACCTCCCACCCCTGGATGCTGTGTCAAAACCACTGGCACCCTGTGCTGTACAGCCTCCTCCGCTTTCCTCATCACTCCTCTCTTCTCTCCGCAGTAGCAAGGTGGCAGCTCCACCACTGCTCCTTTGGAGGATGAAGTGGGTTTGCAGTTCTGCAAATGTTACGTCTGGTGAATACTTCTAAAAAGGCTGCCCAGAAAGCAGACCTGATGCAAGCATCAGGAGCTATACAACAGTACAGCCTCTCCCTGGTCACGTGAAAGTAGATTGTACATTCAGCAGTGGTAATAAGGTAATCAGAGCCCTTCCATTTTCCTTGGTCATGAATAAATTTTTCCTTGACAAATAACATCCGTGTGTTCATTCAAAAGCTGTAATATAATAGGAATACCAATAATCTACATTAAATTTATTTATCCTATTTATACAGCAGTTATTCCTGGTGCCTAAGAGTGTTCTTTCTCTTCCTTTAAACAGCTCTTGTCCACTGTTGGTGTTTACAATTTTCCTACTGTTGTCAAGGGTTCTCCTGTTCCCTCCCTGTCATTGTTTAGCAAAGCTAATGCATTTCGTTATTTTAATCTTTCTTGAAAAGCCAGTCCCTTAATTAGAATCTGTGGCTGTGGAGTTCCACTGGTGTCTGCAGGCTAAACACTACTGAGGCTATTTTCTTACTAATTGTGCTCACAGACAGGACATTTGTTAGTGTTGTTGATGGCATTAGTTTGTTGTGGGATTTTCTCTAAGACTGTTTATTTAGGTGAGAGGCAGCAGGCAGAATTCATTAGATCAGATTTTCAAAGGATCAAAGCCTACAAGGCATAGAAAGCGGTGATTTTCTTGGTTGGGATTTGAAACTGAAACATGCAAAGGCAAACCTAAAAGCCAGGGGTTTGGAGAATGAGCACACCAAAATCTCTCTGTAAAACACAGAGATTTTAAGATCACGCTTGTGAAAGAAGGATGTCAAATGTTGATCCGCACGCTCTCCTACCAGTTTCTAATGAGCATCAGGAAATGTGGAAACACTCCTTCATTCCTAACCGATCAAATACGTTTTGCTAGAGACATTTAGAGATTCAGTGGGAAGAACAGTAATGCCGCCCAAAAAAAGCAAGTAAAATCCTATCTTGTCCTTTCTCACTTTTGCCTCCAGGTTTGCTCACTAATCAGCCTGCATGCAAGTTTTTAGGAAGGATTTAGCTCTTCAAGCATGCAATAGGAGAAGAATCAAAGAACCTTTACACAGACAATACAGCTTTTGAAAGTAAGTTTTGATGGGCTTCTCAATGTGTCGTTTTTCTGCTGTGTAACTCTTAGGGATGTAAATTCTTTACACATGCAATTGCCCTTCACAGCGCCGCACATAGTAGTCTAGACAATAAACATAATAGTAACCTCCCTGAGAGATGTATATTTTACCCTGCACATAAACTTACTGTATCTTGTATGTTTCTTATGCTGGGATATGTCCCATTTGATTCAGTTCTATCTAAATTAATTATTATATTGCCCATGAACTAAAACAAAAGTTGCATTGTTTGGACATACATGCTAATGGTATTCCATCAAGGTATGCTCAGAGTGCATTTCTGTCTGTCTCTTCCGATCACCATTTAATAATAAAGATTATTAGGATCATTTGTGTAGTGTGGTTTCTTCTACAGCACTCGGGGTGAATCCCATTCTGTCACTCTGTATCAGTCAGTCAGTTCTCCTGGGTCTGGCATTGTGATATGTTGCCCACTTTCAGTCTAAAAAGTGACCTTTGTAAGGTATTTCTCCTTCACCTGGGAGATAAGTCCTAGCAGCTGGGACTTCCTAGTCCTTGCTATGGCCACAGCTGAACTTTGAACATCAGTTCTAGACTTGATGTGGCTTTACCCCTGGTGACATTGGCCAGTATAGCACCAGAATACCATCCTAACAATTTAGCTATGTTGGCTAATCTCAGTCTAGTGTTTGTTCCTGTGCCCTGGTTACTGGCATGGATATGATTTGAGAACAAGTACCCATTGGACCATATTGTTACTGTGCCTTTGGGGATGCCTGTGTCTTTCTACATGAACTTCACAGCATTTTGTGCCACCTGTAGCAGCTATACTTCCCCTGAGAGCAATCATTGCACCATGTCCACATTGTCCATCTCATTCCTCTCTATCATCCCTCTGTTACAGCTGCTGAGTTAGACAGGCTTTCTCTTCCCTGCTCTCCTTCTGCCCATGCAACTTTTCCTGTGCAACCCACACAGTGGCTGAACTCAAGCAACAGCAGAACTTACTCTGTCCACAAATTCCCCCAGCACTATGATATAAGCACAGCCTAAACCCCTGACAGTTCAAACCTGCCCCACTTACAAGGAGAGATGGCTAACACCAAAGACCCTGAAAGCTGAACTCAGAGTCCAGCAGCTCAAGGGAATTTAGAAGAGGTCAGGCATCTTGTCTAGTCAGTCTGGAGCAGGGCAGATCTTAGGTGAAAGACATTGGGCATTACCTGGCACTGGCCTGCATCTGAGACAGCTCTAAACTTTTCTTTGAAGAATTTGACAGCAGATCAGGATGTTTCTAGAAGGTAAACGTCTAGTGGTTAGACAGTGCTGGAGAGTAGGCAGTCTGGATTCCTGGGATTTAGGTACATGGATTTTGTCCAAGTGCCAATATAATTCTGAAAGGTGTATGTGTAGCTCCTAATGCCTGCTCCTCAAAAAAATCTGGCAAAAAGTTGCATGTCTTATACCTATATACCCATATATCGATGCCTGTGTACCTACTGACTTTGATTTTCAATGAAACCCCTATATTTACATGACTAAATGACATGTCTGCATCAAAAGGCCCTTGGCACACAGCTCACCACTGTGCATTGTATGCTGCAGCTCCGTCCCAGGCCTCGGTGCCAAACACAGAAGTTCAGCCATCACAGAACCATAAATGGGGAGATTCATTCCTCCTGTGTAAATAGGAGACAAACTAGCTTTCAGGTAGCACAGAAAAACAGGCATGATTGCTTTTCCCTGTAGAAGAGTAAAGAGCATCTGTGGAAGGAACACACATCACTTAAAAGCATGAAAAATATTCCGATTTGTCAGAGAACGAAATATTCTGAGATTATGGAGCACGAACCAGCCACTGACACCCGTACTGAGACATGACACTGGTTCCAGGGTGTTCAGGCACTCCTGCTGGGACACATAATCTGCATTTAAATTACACGATTCAGCCATATGTCTGGCTGGGAAATGAGAAGGTTGGAGTGATAGATACCACCTTGTGCTTCTGCCGTGGAGTCTTTCATCCTGCTCAGTCACTCTCATGCACCATGGTCTCTTCCAGGATAAACTCCCTTCCTATTAAATAGTACCCGAATGTCTCCAGGGCCTATTTCAGAACTGAGCAGTCTCTTTTTTCCTCAGAAACTATATATCAAATCACTGGTGGGAGCAAGCTTTTGACTCATATTCTCATCTGGTTATTTAACTTGTAATAACTTATCAATTTGACCCATGCAACTTTTATTTGAGCTTTAGGCTATGACATATGACTGGGGATTCATACTGCTCAGTTTAGGAAAAGGTAAATGTTCTTCGTTTATAAAAAGGGTAAC
>NDXB01021628.1:46337-149463 GCA_002631895.1 Agapornis roseicollis | reverse complement strand
CAAGTGCAAGGTCCTACAGCTGGGTCGGAGCAATCCCAGGCGCAGCTACAGGTTGGGCAAAGAGGAGATTCAGAGCAGCTCTGCAGAGAAGGACTTGGGGGTGTCGGCTGATGGAAAAATGAACATGAGCTGGCTTCAGTGTGAGCTCACATCCCAGCCAGCTTTGATTAGAATGCTGTGGTCTCACAGTCCCAGATAATTTTCTGTAAAAAGAACTAACTGCTAGTTCTGATGTGACAGTACTTTGTAACAGTGAAAAAAAAAAAAAAAAAAATCTCAGATTGTTTAAAAATGTAATTTATGGCTAAGTCAAATATGAACATGAACATGAGCCGGCTTCAGTGTGTGCTCGCAGCCCAGAAAGCCACCCATATCCTGGGCTGCATCAAAAGAAGCGTGACCAGCAGGTCAAAGGAGGTGATCCTGCCCCTCTACTCTGCTCTTGTGAGACCTCACCTGGAGTATTGTGTGCAGTTCTGGTGTCCTCATCGCAAAAAGGACATGGAACTGTTGGAACAAGTCCAGAGGAGGGCCACAAGGATGATCAGGGGACTGGAGCACCTCCGGTATGAAGACAGGCTGAGAGAGCTGGGGCTATTCAGCCTGAGGAAGAGAAGGCTGCATGGAGACCTCCTAGCAGCCTTCCAGTATCTGAAGGGGGCCTACAGGTATGCTGGGGAGGGACGCTTCATTAGGGACTGTAGTGACAGGAAAAGGGTCAATGGGTTGAAACTTAAGCAGGGGAGGTTTAGATTGGATATAAGGAAGAAATTCTTTCCTGTTAGGGGGGTGAGGCATTGGAANAAAGGGTCAATGGGTTCAAACTTAAGCAGGGGAGGTTTAGATTGGATATAAGGAAGAAATTCTTTCCTGTTAGGGGGGTGAGGCACTGGAATGGGTTGCCCAGGGAAGTTGTGAGTGCTCCATCCCTGGCAGTGTTTAAGGCCAGGTTGAATGAAGCCTTGGGTGACATGGTTTAGTGTGAGGTGTCTGTGGCCATGGCAGGGGGATTGGAACTAGATGATTTTAAGGGTCTTTCCAACCCTTACGGTATAATTCTATGTAGTAGAGCAGTAACTGAGCTTAAGTGTGAACTACAGTGCCTGAGATTGCTCCTTATTAAAGACACAGCTTGATCTTATAGTTGTTTCCTGAATAAGAAAAAAATAAATATAAATAAATAAATAATAATAAAAAATCTGTAGGTGAGCTTCTGAATCTCTAAGGAAAAAAAGTATTTGGTCTTTTTTCTGTTATTCAGTCTTGCATTCTAGGTGTAGCTTGGCATTAAAAACAAGTGCTGAAACAACATCTACTGAAAATGCAGATCACACCCAGAAGATTTTAAGCAACAGGACAATCTTAGCCATGTTTGGTAGCAGGAGCACAAGAAGGAGCACATTGCAATGCTTTATTTGCTTTTAGGCGTTTTGGTCATCTTGATCATATATTAACTTCCAGTAACACACAGTGGTGTGGGAAGAACAGACATCAGCTGAGGAGCACATACCTTTGGAAAGGTTATTTTAACTGTAATTACTTCTACAGTATATGAAATGGAACTCTTCTTATCATCAGATGTCAGACTAGGTTATTGGTTTAATCATAATGTCTGTCAAGAGGACTGCATAGCAGACCTTAGACAGTGAACAAAAGGCTGCTTCTCCCCTTCCTTCCTCTAATATGCTATGTGCCTTTTCAGGCATTCCAGATAGTGTAGCTGCCAATGACAAAGGTAGCCTGAGGCATCAAAGATGGGCACAAACCAGCAGTAGCTTATATTTGAAAGGCTCTTCTTCAATGTCTATATTCTAAACATCAGCATTTCTAAGCAATGAGACTAAGTCTTCCCATGTGACAGCATTTGAATAGCTATTTCTCATATACATGCAGATGCTAGCATGAGGAAAACTTTTATGAGCCAACTTTGTTAGTGAAGTGTAAAACATTTCCTTATCTGACCTTCCAGTATCAGTTATGTAGTTGCAACTTACTTATGCTCTTAATTTTTTTTTTACTCTTGAAGCAGGACACCATTGGTACATGAGTGCAGATTAAGTTTTACCATTTATTACTGATAATGAGGCAAAATCTGTCCAAAACTTGCCAGACTGTGGAGCAGCTTATGAATGTGATGAAGCATTAAGTGAAGCTACCACTACAGTTCTGTTGATCACTTCGACATCATCATCAGAAACCCTTTTGTGGATCTTTTGTTTAGACTGGATATTAGGAAGAAGTTCTTGACTGAAAGGGTGTTCATGTATTGGAACAGGCTTCCCATTGAAATGGTGGAATCAAGGGCCCTGGATGTGTAAAAAAAAATGTGTAGATGAAGCCCTTAGAGACAGGTTTAGTGCAGTAATGGTCAGACTTGATGTTAAAAGTCTTTTCAACCTTCTTGATTCTATAATGCTATCTCATAACAATGGTTGACCTTTTGTTAGGATCTGCCAAGGGAAACAAGCCTCTGTGCTGTACTATACCTAGAGCAGTGATTCTCTCCATAAGATCTTCCTGGGAGACTGCTGAAATTACAATTTTAATACCCATGCCCTACTCTAGGCATGTTTACTTATAGTGACCCAGAGAGGTAAAGAGCAGACATGCAACAACACACTACAGAGAAACAAAACACTTTACTAGAGAGAATAACACTTATAACTGCTGTCTGGTTTAATGCTGAAAGCCTGTGATTTCTTTATGCAGTTGATCATAATCTGAATAACTATAATATTTAGAGAAGCTGAAAAATGACTCATCTGGAAAATGTGCAAAAGAACATCACTATCTGAGACCTTAAAATGATCCCATTTTAAGTTTGACTCAAATATTAAGTTGAGAAAAAACAATTCAGTTACCTAGTTTAACAGAATACTGACCACGCAAACTCTTCCCAGAAATTCTTTACTAAATACACAACTGAATATGAAGACAGGAAGGCACAGAAACCTGCCAGCTTCAGTTATGCACTGAGTTAGTGATAAAGAGGGGAGTTTAATCTTCCTATTCTTTGAAGAGAGACATTGCTTTGTGCTGCGCAGTATCTTATTTGTGTCCCCTTGCAGGGACAAGTAAATAGCTTGTCATATCTGTAACAGCCTGAATACAAGATTCTCTCCGTTATCTTCAGCGTGGGCAAAAAGTACTGAAAAGGAATCTGATGCATCAAATCTGTCTTGATATTTTCTGTTACTAAGAGCACAGTATGACATATCCTATAAAAAAAACAGGCTAGTTTGGGCTTGAGTCCCATAGCAATAGTAAGAAGTTTGAGTCATCTGACATTCCAAACCAAGTGCCAGTTGAGAAATGGAAAGAAAAAAAGGATTTCTCAAGATAGCAAGTATATTCTTCCTCCTATTTCAGCTATAAACAAAGCACTAGTGTGGATCTGTGGTTTCCAAATAACTTGACTACCAAGAACAGAGATCTTATCTCTAAGAGGAGTGACTGAGCTTCTATGTTTAATGAAAAAGACTCATTTTTTAAGCAGTATTCTTCCTGCTCACAAGTAGTACCTGCCATAGCAGCTGCTTTTAATAGGAAAATTGTAGATTTCTGTTTGTTTGAAAAGAATGCTTCTCATATTCTGAGCTGATGTCCGATAAACGGGATCAAGCACTGCCAAGAACATACTTCAATTTGTGTGAAGAATTTGCTTGAGGAATTATGTATGTATTTATTTAGAGATATTAATGCAATGCAAATAGTTACAAGACAACTGTTCATTGCTCTTGTATTCCCTTTTGGCTCTTGAACATCTATAAGAGAAGTGTGGAATAAGAATCTGGTGAACCTGGAGTTGACTTAAACTTACAGTTCAGAAAACTGAAGGGTTTTCTGAAATGAAGAATATTCCGTGGAGGAACAGTTTTGGTATAAATACAGAATGGCCATTTTAAGTTTCACATTATAAAAGCTATCAGCAAACTTTGCAGCCACTCACTTTAAACAGTCCAGAGAGATTCTTTCATTTCCTGAGGTATACTCAGAAGCTAGGGAGGTATACTTCCAAAATTTTATGGCTGTACAGAACAGAGGTTTATAATATTACTTAGCATTCTGCTACACCAAATGAAAAGTCAATTGACATTCACTTCTAGTCAGAAAATAGTTGAGAACAGAATGATGAAGTAACACCAGAGAACAGAGAAAATGAAATTGAAACAGTCTTTAACTGCATCTGAAGACACCTGTAATTCCACAGGCTTTATGTGGAATTGAGCTAATTCTCATCTTTAACTTCGAAGGCTGTGAGCAAATAACAGGTTATTAAAAATAAGTTTATACTGTTAAATTTTTATATTGAATTAGAAATCCTGAAAAAACCACTGAAATTTCCATTTGCACAGTATTGTGCTCATGCCTATAATAATGTTATAAACAAGTAGGATTTCAAACATGAGCAAATTATTTTCCAAAGTTATATAATCATTGCAACTTCTAGCTCCCTTGTTCAAAGGAATTTAAATGAAGGTCAGTACTAGGAACACCTCATCAATAACACTATTTTAGAAGATAATTACTGGTGTCAAGTAGCATTCTGCATGTTTAGCACTAGGTTAGCTGATAAAATGATTGAACTGGAGTGTTTCCATGCTCTGAAAAACCACAGATTTCATAGATGCAGTAAGTGATATACAGTAAAAGTTAGACACTTCTGAAGTGCTATAGAAGAATGCAAATTTTTAGTTAGATGTTCTATTTCAGAAATCAGAAATGCTTGAAATGTTTCATTTTCCTCTCGCTTCCAGTGTCCTATATATCTTCTCATCATTCAAAACTCATTTCTTAGCTATATTTCTCCCAGAAAAACAGAGCAGAATAAGTCAGGTTTTTAAGCTATGCTCAGAGGTACATGAAAACTCTTCTGAAACATAACCAACTTCATATAACCAAGTATCAGCTGAAGGCAACAAATTGAACAACCCCTTCTCACTGAATGATATGCCAGGCCACAGAGGAGACCAGAATATCTTTGTCAAAAAAAAAAAAAATAAAACATCTCCTTGTGTAAATATGCAGTTCCAGTTAAACCTCATTTGAAGGTAATTGCAGTCTGGCTGACTTAAAGTATTGAGTTGCTTATACATATCCAGTATGTACTAGGCAGAAGCAAATCTTTATTTCTCTTACAAAAGAATAGTGAAAGAAAGATCACTGATGTGCAGAGTACCTGGATGCTCAGGAAACAAACACACACAATGGCACATTCCCACCTCTCTGCTCCCTGTTGTCACTAGAGCCTTGCACCCACCAGTCCCCATGTGTCCCTGATGCATAGGCATATGCAGGGATGCATTCAAAAGCCCCTTCCACACTGGTGTGCATGGGAGGAATTATTTTATACCCACTGAAGAATGGATTATTTGTCTCTCTCAAATTCATAAGCACAAATGGGCCATCACACACCACATGAATTTTAAAATGTTGAAATGGAGGAGTATTTTTTTCTTTCACTGCAATTCATTGTCAAGACCCTGAAATGTCAGTTTTCTCCACAATTTCAGAATGGAAACGTATGTGAGAGCAAGCAGCATGGAAACAGTGGCTCTGACTGAAACTGAGCTGCAATGATTTATACTGTAGGTGTTTGCTACATATGTTAGCATGACCTTTACCTTCACACTTTCTTGAAAGGTATTTATATCACATTTCTGCAGCAGCACACGTATGAGATCTGTAAGCACTCCAGTGAGTCTGTTGTATTAAGTATCTGTAACTGAAACACTCTATTTCATTTTTACTTTCCAGAATCACTTCAGTGATCTCCCCTTTTTTAACATTTTCAGATTTATTTCTTTGACTTGCCTTGCTAAAGGCTAAAGTAAAATTCATTATGATCTACAGACAGGCAATAGTCTTGAGCAGAACAAGATATGAAAGATGGCTGTTAACACTTAGAAGTAGTTCACACTTGTCAAAAGATACACGTGGAGGTACATGCAGTAGTTTTCATAACAACTATTACGTCTCCAGGCTTCCTCAGGTGAAAGAAGATTTACAGAAGACATGGCATACATCTCCTACATGGTTTTGTGGCTGCTGTACCAAGTCATACCCCAGAAAGACTGCAGGCAACTTGAATTATTATTATGGTACAAGTACCCAAGGACTACAGTCTAGATCAGGGCCCTAGTCCTCTTTGCAGATCTGTGTCATCAGATGGAAATAAAACCACAATTTGTTGAATTGCAAACTATAGTCCCACCAAAATAGATAGAGGCAACAACAGGAAGCCATCCATGCTAATTTACACAGCAGTCTTTCATGGCTTACCCTCACATGGGAGATTATCAGTATTGAGTGGCTAACCACTGCTTCAATAAGTGTGTTGCTGTACATTATACATTAAATATGTTACCGAAAATCCAGAATAAGAAACTTATCAACACCAATGGGATGCAGATAAGCAGACACTTCTTTATTGTGGTGCCAGGTGCACGGGCGATATCTCCTCCTAGCGTGCACACCTTGCACCAAAAATCAAGCTTCTTACATAGAGCCTACTCATACATAAACATGTTATTTCCCAAAAATCATTAACATATTCTCCTCCCATTTCCGATTCTGTGCAATAAAGGTTGGAATCATCTAGAAATGCGTCTGGGGTATAAAATGGGTCGGTGGTCTGTGAGTCGGTGGTCGCAATCTCCCCCTGCCGGAATTATGTTTTACCTAATTCCATGGTGTTCTTGGCAGGTATCCATAAACCATTACAGTTGGCTCTCTTTGTTCTCATTAATCTAGACTTCTGACAGCTACAGACATTGTTCTAATTCTATGTAAACATGAATCAGTTTGTAAATCAACTTGTACTATGTGTTTCTATTAAATGATAAATCAACTTATACTACTAATTTCTATTAAATGATAAATCAACTTATACTACTAGTTTCCATTAAATGATAAATCAAATTGTACTACTGGTTTCTATTAAATGATTTTGACCTATCCCATTGGTCCTGGTACAGGGCTAGACAGGGGATTTCATAACAGCATCTGGTTGCTATACAAACACACTTCTCACTAAAATATTTTTCTACATTATTAAAATTAACTATTATAAACTATTGATTAAATTTTAATTACCAAAATTCTAAGTATCAGTAACACATATGCTTAGTAACCTTTACCAAATGTATTCTCAAACAGCCACTATTGGGTTAGCTCATGATAAGTATCTTGACTTTCTAGTTATAAAGTAGCATTTGACCTATTTTTTGTCAATGCGTGTGTCTATCTATACAGAAGTAGAGCGAAAAGCAGTTCAGCTATGCACATAAGCAACAGAGCTGAAAATACTGTCTCAGCATTGCTACAATGTCTGATTTTAGTTTCAATAAAAATGGTTTTGGGAAAGATTAAAAGCAGACTGCATCTGACTGAAGATCAAGAATCATCCTTTGTTATCCTCTCTAATTTCTACAGTTTTGTGCTCTCTTACCTATTTGAAAGAAAACTAAAAAAGCTGAGTAAAGATTTGGTGCTTCTGAAATATTATTATTGTTAAACAAACATTTAGCCTGATAATGGAAATTAAATATGTATCAGTTCAAGTATTGTAAACATGGTGCCAAACAAGGTTGACTCAGCATTTGCTGATGTTAATAGGCTTGACACAGGCTTTGCATTATTTAAATCATGATATAAGACTGCCTGCAAAAGCTTTATCTGCTACTGTTACAAACAAAATCCAAGATAACTGAAAGAAATAGAGAAAATGTTTCTTTTTTCACCTTGTTTGCTCAGAGCACTTGACAATACTTTCTCTACAGTCGGATTCTTAATACTGAAAATGATGAATTTATACAGACATGCAAACAGATAAGGCTCCAGCCAGCACAACTTAGGCTCTCCTCTCTTTTTAACTTCCTCCCACCCTATTTAAGTACATGGTTCCAAGTGCCCATACTCACACTACCTTGCTCGTGTTCTAATCTTGAATACTGAACTGGGGAATTAGTTCAAATTACTACATATGTGAAGATAAACTGTGATAACTGTTACTCACTATGTCTCCGTTAAACAATCTCACTCCACATGAAAGCCATGGCTGAACAGGTCTCCTCAAGCCAAAAGATTGACTTAATGGCCTTTGGACAAGAGTGTGCAACAAACTGGCTGTCAGTAACAGGAAAAAAAACCCACAAAAATAAACCCCACAAAAAACCAACCCCCCACAAAAAACTAACAAAACCAACCAACCAACCAGAAAAAAAAAAACAAACCAGAAAAAAGCATATCTTTACCTCACGACAGAAATGCCCCCAGAAGAACCTAATGCAGAAACCTTCACATATGGCTCTGGCCAGAACACATTCCTTTTGCTGATGTGACCAGTCAGGCCAGTGGCTTTTCATTGCCCCACTCCCCCCTGGCTGGCTAGAAACCCCTCCATGCTTTTCCACTGGCATCACTTCCAGCTCCACTCCTTTCCATGCAGGTGCCACAAAGCAACTTGCCTGGGCTTCAGACTCGGAAGGCCCTATTGCACAGCTCACGCCTGCTGCCTTGCTAGCCTGCTTTGATTTGTTCTACTTAGCCCACAGGTTTAAAAAGCAGCTTTCTGGTAGTGAAGCGCTGTTAGTCTATCTATCCAGACAAAATTCAGTTCACAAATAATTCTGGTGAAAACTTAGTCCCATTTCATAGTGATCTACCTTGAAATCTGTATTATGCCACTTTGCTTCTTGGCAATATACTAGGGAAAGATGCCCAGTACCGATGGGAGTAAAGGCCAAGTCAGAATTGTTTTAAACCACAGAATTTTTCTCAGTAACACTGTAACCCACACTTGCTTATCTAATAGAAATCTCATTAAATGGCAACTCTGACAGTTAAATTATCGATAGGTCTGAGTAGATTTATCTGAAATAAAGTGTCTGAATTCTTTCCATCTTAATCAAAAGGTTAAGACATTACCATACAAAAGAAAAAAATACAGAGTTCAAATCATTGAATTTAAAACCAAGGTGGAAGCAGAACAAGTTCTTGAGGTTTTTACCTAAAATCTAATTAATTTTAGATTGGATATAAGGAAGAAGTTCTTTACTGTAAGGGTGGTGAAGCACTGGAATGGGTTGCCCAGGGAAACTGTAAATGCTCCATCCCCAGTGGTGTTCAAGGACAGCTTGAACAGAACCTTGGGTGGCATGGTTTAGTGTGAGGTGTCCCTGCTTATGGCAGGGGGTTTGGAACTTGATGATCTTAAGGTCCTTTCCAACCCTAACTATTCCATGATTCTATGAATACTAGAAGTATTTCTATGAAGTGACTTCACAGAGAATAAGGTCCATGAGCATCTGCATTTCTGAATCTCTCAGCCTCCAGTCTGTTTTTCAAGATGAGATTAAATTAGTTATACGTAATTTTTCTAATATAACTACATTTTAATCAAAATGTGCTCAAGCAGGTTAAGTTACTTCCTTATATCAATTTCAGGTAAGGTAACTTACGACTCTGCCACTGTTGCATGCCTTTTCTACCTATTTACGTCCACACTTATTACATTACACATTACAATCTCCTTAGAGAGAAAAACCCTGTTGATTTTCTCATGTCATGAATCCCAGGTTTTACCTAATACATGTCTTCAGAAAGTCAGAATTTATGTTGTTCCTAAGTAATTAATGGCTAATGAATCCTACTGGTGTACCTAAAAACAGGCAACCCTGGCTGTTCTTCTCAAATGTAAATCCTGACTGTAGAAGGAAGAATAAAAATCATAGGAGTCACTACTTTTGAAGCAAGAAACTTCTCTGGATAAGATATTCTAACCCACATGACCTTAGAAATGAGGCATGGAAAAATAATATGATTATGACGGAACAGTGATTCAGTTGTCTCATAATCACCAAGACATTTAATAAAGAAGATTTAAGAAAAACATAGTTGTTTGTTTTTTGGTTTTTTTTTTAAAAAAAGCCAAATTAGAAATCTTCATTACCCCGCTAGGAAAAATGTTTAGCTTTTGAAACTGCTCACTGCTGCTGTTCAACTTCATAGAAGGCAGGAGAAAAGTAGCACAACCCCTGTGGCATTTCCCCTTCCAAATGTTTCAGAGGTAGTAGTGGTGGCTGCGATTATGTATTTTATTAATATTAGTATTAATACTATACTATATTAATATTTTATTAATATTAGTCATACTGAGAGAAGGCATAGAACAACTTGTTAGAGCAATCAGGTAGCTAGGAGTTTTTACAGATATGCCTCTACTGGGAAGTAAAGATTCTTCTTTTGACTTTCAAAGCACAATGAATACACCTGCCCACTCTGACTATAGCCATGAAGATATTTAAATCCAAATTGGCTACTTACACATTAACACTGGCTCTGGGAGATAACATGGTCACACCACAATAATTGAAAGAACTGCAGGCCTGCCACATTGCCAATAGTTCAACTGTCCATGCATTTTGATTTTGTAATTCAATAACATTTCCTAATTAGAGCCTATGGCCAAATTTTCCAGCTCTGACATAATTAAAATTGTTTAGATACTGAAATTATCTACATATGAGCAAGAGTTTAAATTTGGCACTGGGATTTTCCAGGAAGATACTAGGATTTTAAAACTGTGCTCTTCAGCTGAGGTTCAGTATGACATTCATTACACTTACTTACACCACCTAGAAATCTAAAAGCTCTTGTCAATGCCTACACTTTTAGTTAGAATTGTTATGCCATAATGATTGGACCTTCATTATGGCTCAAGATCCAGCATTTGCTATACTTGGAAAGGAATCTGATGAGCCAGTGCTGCTTTTGCAGTCAGAGTTCTGATATCAGTCAATGTTGACACTTTCATCAAGAAAGCAAATTCCACAGAAATAGTTTTTCCATTCTATTTACCTTTTTGGTACATTGCTGAATTTTTTTTCATCAACATTTCTTGTGAAATGCCTCATTTCTATCAGAACTTGTTCATGACAAAACAAAAGTTTGCTTCTTATTACTTTACACAAGGAATTCAGTACAAACACATGGGAAAAGATGACAAATGGCACTGGATAGCTAAAATTGAACTTCAAGGAGCAGGATCAGACCACTGACTCTTTGTGACCACATAAACACAGTAAGAATACAAAGAGAGTCAGCAGCCACTCAAAAGGTTAAAGTAGCTGCCCATACTTCACTGTGTATACCCTTTAAACTGGTGATTACTTTTAGATTACCTGAGACCAAATGTGCTATGTATTGCTCAAAAAGGGATTGCTCCCAATTCTGTTTTATCCATTCATATATGAAAATCTCAGACTAAGATGGTTGCTTTGCCTCAGCCTTTATGGTTACTGTTTTTTAAAATCTAAATTCCCATGAAACAATTGCCTGTGTGGATAGGTAAGAAAATCAACAGTACACTTAAATATATAAATCCAAAAGACTTCAAAGTAGTGTTTAATCAGGTCAACCTGCGCAGAGATAGATCTCTTTCTCTTGCCTGCACTATGTTAACGGAAATAGCAATTTTAGCAGTTTGTGACATTCATTGATACAGCTTAAATTTTGAGACAATATTCCTAATATTCTACTTACTGAGTTACTTCATTAACAGTCTTTGATACCAGCCAGTTACTAAGTGCATACATGCTATACAACTTGAATGTATGACTTTACATCTTTATTACTGGTGCCGCTTTTCACTAAGTAGAAATCTTCCTACAGTTTTGGGCTGAGTCAGGCCTTTCTTTATACCCTTAGAATTTTTTCTGTTTCCCCCAAACCTAGTATTACACATAGGCAATGACAACTGCAGTGGCAAAGTTAGTAAATCACTGACTACCTGGCCCTCTTTCTCTAAAAGAGTGCTTTGCTATGTTCTTGAAATACTGCCTGTTTATTACTGAAAAAGTGAATTATTTCATTACAGTAAACATTTACCCAAGGACAGGATGCAGGAATGTGGTACCTCTGGGTGAGAAAGTATTTAGCAACCTAAAGGGATTTATTCAGTTTTGCAGAACGACCCAGTTTTTCTACAAAGTAGAGCATACAGATTTAGTACTAGTGAGGACTGAGCAACACAGATCACCTTAAGCAAAGTGTTTGATCTTGTTACAATGTGCGCATACTTTCAAACAAAAAAAAAGAGGTTACTTAAATATTTAAAATGATTTATGCATAACTGTTGGATTTTAAGCCTTCTAGCAGACATTGCCTACAATAAGGTGCCAA
Source organism: Agapornis roseicollis (assembly GCA_002631895.1). Taxonomy (NCBI): domain Eukaryota; kingdom Metazoa; phylum Chordata; class Aves; order Psittaciformes; family Psittacidae; genus Agapornis; species Agapornis roseicollis. The sequence goes on along the minus strand of NDXB01021628.1, from coordinate 137,280 downwards.
ACTGATACCCATTTCCAGCACTCGTTTCCTTTTTGTGCTTGGGTCTTACAACATTTTACCTACATTTAAGTCCAGCTCCTTCATTCTGCTTCAGGTTTGTCTCCATTTTCCTAGGGAACAAATTAGTGGCCCTAGCACACAAATTGTCTACATAATTAGATGACATTCTTACACATTTTACCATGGCAAAAAGCCTTATAGGAGCAGAAATTGCAAGGGCAATAATGAACATCACAGTATCAGCTAGCCTATCCTTCTGGCCCAGAGGGAGAGCTGTCATCCCTAATAGCTCTTGAGTCTGTTTCTAAATCAATGCCCTGGATGGGAATGACAAAATCTCATCAGTGCCCAGCCAATACCAGTGCTAAACTATATTGTCTAACCTTTTCTAAAGACTTGTCTAAGCCTGCTTGCTATCATTTAAGTCCATTACTACACGACCTACCTGCAGCACATGGAGGGGAATTTAATTCTTTTAATTTCACCTTTTGTTATAATTGAAAGCTTAGATCTCCTCAGCTTTCTCATCATTAAGTTTCAACTTACTCTTTCCCCCAAACCTGTCCTTGTATATTGTCTTAACCTGTTTTCTGATCTCTGATTGGCCTCACTGCTCTGGACCCTGATATTTGGTATACATCCCTCCTGATCTTCAGAATTCAGTGCTAAACAGAGTAGGAGACTCCTATTTCAAGACTATTTTTGATGATGCATCCACTCTGGTGTGTCTTACTCTAACAGGATGATACTGTTCAGGCATATTTAGCTTGCAGTCCTTTATAATGCATAAATCCTTTCCTACAATTCTACTCTCCAGGTAATCTTACCCCTCTGTCCTTCTGAAGTTGGCATTCATCTCAGTAAGTTGTTAGATAATTTCTCAAGAGTCTGAGAACCTGATCTTGTCTTCCAATGCACTTACACCCTTTTGAATTAATATCATCTGCATAATTAAAGCATTATTCCTTCATAAAAATTACTGATGAAAATACTGAATAGTACTATACTCATGCAAGGTCCTTGAAGAATCATATTTTATTCTTTTGGTTTGATGTCAAAGCACCGATTTTCCATTCTAAAGCAGATTTTTCTTACCAATTCTACATTTATTAATGATCTCAACTACTGCATATTTTTCTAGTTGTTAAATACTTTGAGGGAGCATAAAAATCTGTAAAAGTCAAATTATTTGACTCCCACTGCTTCTCCCTTTTTCACCCTGTCAGAGAATAAAATTAGATCAGCTTGACATGACTTCTTACTAGTACATCCATGCTTGTTATTACTCATCTCCTTGTCATTTTCTAGATCCCTACAAATTGCTTGTTTGTGTATATTCTGGTATTTTTCTAGGATGTTTGCAATGACACCTGTGTAGTTGTTTGGCTGTTCTTTTCTGTCCTCTTTTTCCATAGATGTTCAAAGTTTAGGGGAAGATTTTAAAAAGCAGATTTCTAGACTCCAAGGTCACCACTACCCTTTATGATGGCTGAAGCAATTTGCCTAAGTAACCAAGCTTAAATTTCACCAGGTCCAACCCAAACGAGAATATTTGGTGTAAGTCATATTTAACCTAATCTTTCACTACAATGAACTCAACTCTTATCCTTTTGTTATTACCAATGCTGTCTTGGTTACTCCTTTTTCCTTGTGGAATATACATTATATTAGACACATATGCATAGATAGGAATTGTTCAAGTAGATATATTGAATAATTTCTTCAGTGATGTTCCTTGTTTTTCTCCCATTGATCTTCCCATGTATGTTAGCCTTGGCACATATTTACTTGGGCTAAACATACTTTCTGTAAAGGAAAATATTCTGTCTTGGGAGAACAGTGGCAGTGCCTTCAATGCCTACAAGATTTTTTTTTCTTTGGTTGTTTGGGTTGGGTTTAGTTTGGTTTTGTTTTAAGAAGCATCACTATCTCTGACTGCTAGAATTATTTAAAACTAAAGGTTTAAATATTTGTTAGCAGCACACATTCCCTTCGAGAAACCCATGAAGCATGGACAAAGCACGGTTATTACACATAGTAATACATGTAACTTGCGCACACATTAACATCTTAATCAGCATTTTGTTAAAGCCAAGAACAGAAACATAGAATCACAGAATCCTAAGGGTTGGAAGGGACCTCGAAAGATCATCTAGTCCAATCCCCCTGCTAGAGCAGAATAACCTAAATTACATCACACAGGAACTTGTCCAGGCGGGCCTTGAGTATCTCCAAAGTAGGAGACTCCACAACCCCCCTGGGCAACCTGTTCCAGTGCTCTGAATCATAGAATAGTTTGGGCTGGAAGAGACCTTCAAAGGTCATCTAGTTCAACTCCACTGCAATGATCAGGGACAGCTTCAACTAGATCAGGTTGCCCAGAACCACATCCAGCCTGGCCTTGAATGTTTCCACGGATGGTGCATCTGCCACCTTTCTGAAAAAGGTGTGCCAGTATTTTACCACCCTTCTTGTAAAGAATTTTTTCTTCACATTCAGCCTGAATCTCCCCTTTTAGTTTAAAACATGACAACAGACTCTGCCAAATGGTCATCTCTGCCATCAGGCTGAGCAGATCGTCCACCTGGTCAAATCTGAGACAGAGAAAGGTTCTGGCACTCCCTGCAGCCTGAGCCCCATGTTTCTGTTTTTGTGGCAGCTCCATCTAGGTTGCTACAACCTTCCTGGTGAGTGCAGAGGATATAATTTTGTGATGGGTAAGTACCATTTTCAGGCTCTTTCTGTGAAGGTGATAACCACCAATAGAGCAATCCCTTGAGCTGGTAAGTTGCCTATGCACTCCTTGCATGTCCTTGGAATAAGTAAAGAAAGGAACAATGGACTAGATACCATGAGGCAAAGCCAATCTCAGGCAAAGCTCAATTACAACATAGCTGATCTGACAAATGTCAGCCCTGGTCTTGTGGGCAAATGTTATGTTTTATGCCGCTTTGTGAGAACTAACAGGTAGCATCTCAGAATTAAAGAGCTAAGCATTGTGAAAATTAAGATGTCATTAAGCAGATGAAGGAGCAGATCTGAAGAAAATAATCAATTCTGTATTTCATCTTTCTCTGAGGCAGATAAAATTCTGCTGTAAAAAGTAATAAATATTCAAGTAATTATGCTATAAATGTCCTCGCAGGACTTTTCTATTGACTTCCTAGTGGTCACGTTTGCCATATTCACATTTATTAATGCTGTCAACAGCTGATTTATCTGCATTTTATTTGCAGAAGACAGACACAAGAATTTAGCTGAGAGATGCTGCAGCAGAAGATTCTATCACGGACATACCAGAGAAGCTTTACAGATAACAAGCATCAGCTTTCACTGATCCTTCTAACTTTGCTTTTTCTATAGTAAATCTTTTGAAATATCAAATGCAAATTACAGAACACTGCAGTCTTTTTTAGTCTGAGGAAAAATAAATCAACTTTCCTTTAATGCTTACTAAAACCAACTTGCTTTTACCCTGTGACTTGACGCAATTGGTCTCAAAACCAAAAAAAAAATATGTCCTACTGTGCACAAAGTTCAACCTCACTTCTGGATTGCACAGATCTTGTGATGCTACTGCCATTTTAATTTTTACCTTGTGTAATACAGGAATAAAGCAGAAGTGTATATCAAATCTGCCTTATTTTCCTGGCTGTGGTTGAGTGCTAGACAAAAAATCTGGACTGTTCCAAACATCAGACAGTTATGCTGAAGCTCTGTTTGATGAAGCAACAGTCACTCTATATCTCTAGCAATGAATGTAAAATTGGAATTTAAAAAGTTATTTCCTGTATCAAAAGACAACATTATGTTATCTGCTCCATCCAAAGCTTTAAAAGCTCTGTTGGAAATGTTAAGGAACACATTCTATTGAATTTCATAGCCCCTATGATTGCACAGCTGTGTGATATGATACCAGCAAAATAAATTTTCAAGGAATGGAAACACTCCACATGTTAAAACTCAGAAAGCGGTAATAAATCTTAAGGATTCAATTTGCTACAGATGTTGGATATTACAGCAACACGGAGCACAGCTCTGAATATTGTAAGAAAAACAGGGCACATGACATAAATGGAATTTGTAAGAGTTCTGATTAGCCTTTTTAAAAAGTGAAAAAGCTACATCTGTCTTGTCTTTTATTGAATGCTAAATTTTGTCCTTTGTATCTGCAAACTTTATTTCAGATCACACTTCAGTCTTCAATAAGTCTTACCACTATTATAAATCAAGCATATAATCTGGAGGGTACATTATGCTCCAATTTAGCTGGCAGAATCTGTCCACCTACATCTTTCTCTGACACACCAGGTATTAGCCACTACTGCAAATGGAATACACCACCTTGAATTTAGTCTACTAGGAAAGGTCCTTGGTCATGTTAAAGATTACCCCTCAAAATTGACTTGAGGAACAAGACAGTCCATCTGCACTCTTGTCACAGAACACACGCTTACCTTCATATGCTGTCACTAACAACAGCTAGCGATGTCTTCCCACCATTATCCTTCTGCTTGTAGGAAGTGTGGTGCAAAATTTGTGTTTAAATGAAATAAAGGTGTCAGACAAGCATAAAGAATTGGTGTAAATAACTGATGGCTTGATGGTTGAATGCCAGCTCAACCAACTGAAACACAATGTTTCCCTTATATTAAGGTAATCACCTGTTTATAAGCAATTAAGTATCAAAGTGCAAGCAAGCTCAGTTTTCCATCTTGAAAGAACATGTTTCTGTCTGCTTATGCAAAATAGCTCAGCATTTACTAAAGCCATTTGACACAGTCACTATTTCAGAAAGGAGAGTTAAAATCAAAGTGGTTAAATTATTAAAATCCTGGTGAGGTGTTGGAGAAAAACAAGCAAGGAAAAAGAAGAGTTTAAGAGGCCAGATATTCAACTCAAGATCTTCCTGAGATAAAGGTCAAGATGGGAGCTTTGCTTAAATACCTAATCTTCACCATGATCTCGGTGTGCCTCTGGATAAACGATAATAAACATTTCTTGGCACTGATATGAAGAATACACAGACAGGGTGACAAGTGTATATCTTCCTGTAAACAAAGGGAATGTGTTGCTCTGCTGGAATTGCAGAAATATCTCTCAAATATCTGAGAAAGGAAGCACTCATAAGATGCAGTTGGAAGTTGTAGCAAGGAAGCTGCTTCAAGAGGTCAGGATGGAGGGTTGTGTGCTACACATTGGCTATGAAAGAAGTGTTAAGGCCCAAACCCATTGTGCCTTTCCATAAATACATGGTATTCTCACATGGTCAGAAAGAAACACGACAGCTGCTGCCTGGAAAGACTGCAGGACTGCAGAGAAAATATATAAGATGAAGCTCTCCTCTGCTTTGCTGCTCTCATGTCTATTTTTGCCTCAGCACATCTTACTGGGTGCCCTGCATTCTTTCTGCCAGGGGCAGTGTCTAGAAGGGTGGGTGGCCACACATACATTTAAGAAGATTTACTTGAGCTTCCAAAACTATTTTATATTGGATGAAAAAGAAAATAATAAAAATCTCTCTCCAATCTGGATATGCAGTTATAATAGCTTGCTTTAATTTACATAATCTGCATACGTGGTTTGCTTTGTTACTAAAGGCCCAGCATAGAACACCCAGCTAACTGTTTACAGCCAATTAAACAACAAGTTACTTAACAGCAGCTTTAAATGATGTGCATATATTTAGTCCTAATTTAGTCCTGGGAATCAATGTTACTTTTCCAGATTCTATTTAAAACTTTACAGAACTTGATTCTTATCTACTAAAGGATAGTTCAATCTTTCCACATTTTTACCTGTGGAATATGCCAAGCTTGTTGAATGACAAGCCAGTTGTTTACATTGTTACAGAAAACACACAGAAGTATGAATTTGAAAGTACTACTCCTGTTCACTCTGGTCTATATCCCAGAAATAAATACAACATTAGATTTCCCTTACAAAATTCAGTAACCCATGTCCAACAATGATAGTAAAGAAGATAATTTAACAGGTTGGAAAAAGTTCAGTCTCAGTGCACAGTCAGGGTTTGAGCCCTTTACCAAAATCGCAGTAAAATAATCTGACCATCACAATAAGCACCTCAATGAGCATCTGGAAACCTCTCTACAAAATACAAGAGAGAGGAAAACAAAACTTATTTTGCATGTACCACTGAATGTTGCCAATATGATGAAATATAACTATAATGGATCTAGACTCCTAGAAGTTAATCAAATATCTAGTGTTCAGGCTTATGGTTAATACAGTGGGGTTTGAAACCTGTATTATCAGCTTAGGTCCACACACAATAACTGATGTTGAGCTGGTGTCTCACCCAGGGATTTTGTGTCATGCTAAGCACCTGTAGGTGTCATCCTAAGTAAATTGTCATATACAGATAAGAAAACCTACAGGTTATACGAAATACATATTTTTCACCCTCTTTAGCATATCCTAATGTTCAACAACAGTGCTGAAAGGTTGTGTTTGCTTGTTTAACAGTAGGTAAACACAGCTGCAATATGAAATGCTGTTAGGGAAAGCCTGGCCAGTATTCAGGCTACTCCAACTCCCAGCACTGTTAAACTAGTGCTGTCAGAGGGCACATACACTATGGTTTAAAAAAGAACCAGAAACTTCAGCATCACCTTCGGGAGTTACAACTACCAATTTTGAGCTCCCCATCCCATATGCACAGATTATTATTTTCGCTAGAGCCTTACTTTGCTTTAACAGAGTAATCTAACTTAAAGACTGTCTGCCTTTTTCTCCCCATTCAGATCTATGAGGTCCTTCTGGAGCTGCCTGCCATTAGCACAGCATTTAACTACCCAAAGGATCTAAAAGAATTATTAACTAGAAAGAAAGTTTAAGACAGCATTACAGAAAAATGTTGAAGCTAAATAGTTAGGACACGTAGGAGGATAAGACCTGGTTTCTGTCTGGAATTTATTTAAAGCCTTTGAGTATGTGGTTGAATGCAGCCTGTTGCAAAACTTCCATGGAATTGTAATAAAATTTCAGCCTCATTATCAGCGCACTGAGCCATTTACTGACTCCCACACACAAGTCAGATGTATGGGAAATCAGTTTGCAGAGATCATTTAATTACTTGTGTGTGCACCTAGGGCAGTATACCCTAATTCTCCTAAATGACCTATAGCTTCAAGTGTTTATTCAGAAGAGAAGCATTTCAGAAGGTCACAACAGATCATTCATCAGAGGCTTAGAAATTGCTCCTCCTTCAGTTTTACTTACAGTAAAAAGTTACACAGTAATTTTCAGACTCACATCAAATTTCATTTTTCTGATAAAGAGGTGTTTTTTTTTTTTCCAGTAATAATAAATTCTCATTTAAAGGATTTTTTAATTAGCATATTCTTTTATATCAGATCTAAGATTGAACATAATTTTATGCAGTCATCCTGGAACTGTGAATAATTTTTATTTATCTTGGCACTCAGAATTTGATTGCTTTTGTATGGCTACATTTTATTGTAATGTACAAAAGTTCTCCCCTTCCCTTTAAACATGAGAAAGAAGACTAACCTCCATTAAATTTTGAACACTCATGAAGTATCTATTAGCCTGAACATAAAGGTATTTTTGTTTAATTTTCAGCATTTTACTGTAGGAAACTTATACTCATTCTATTTACAAGGCTAGAGATGTTTCTATGTGAATGGGAAAGACGAGGTAAAACTTTTTCCCTTGCCTCTTCCAGGTACGTCATGCATGATGGCAAGGGAGGTTCTCATGGGGTGTGTTAGGGAGCATCATCTGAATCCCAACCTACATCAGTCACATAGCATGGGGTGCAGTGACACAGGACACCACATCACTGTAGTAAAGGCAGATGAGGGGCAGCACTGCAGAAACAGGAGGACCCTCAAGATCCTGCCTCTTTATGAAAACCTCCTTCCACTTCTCAGTCACAGCTCTGCAAAGCCCTGGGAAATGGACAAAGCTGCAGGGGGGCTGTAGGCTGTAAAGAGGGAAGAGGGGGAAAGGTAAGCACTGCAGCCTCCCCATGCTCCACAACTCTCTGCAGAAGAAAATTAGACTACTGCAGCTTAACAGAGGGCAAGGTTTGCCCAAAGGCTTCCTTCATATAGCTGGGGGACATTGATTTTAACATCATGATTCTTTTATTGTAGCCGTCTTCGTAACTAGAACAAAAAAAAGACAAAGACTTCTTGGCTTGGAACATGTTTCAAATCTTCACACCTCCCCAAGAAAAATTTATGACCTGCTTAACATGTTAATGCAAATGCAAGTCTTTGTAAAGACATAATACAGATCAAGTATTATTTACTATATATGTACTTTCTTATAAATAGCTTGAAAAACTTTCTTGGTCAGTTAAAAAAAACCCACCATTATTCTAAAGCCCAAGAAGAAGGTGAATGCAAGCATTAACTATTCAGATATTCACAGTTTCAGTGGCTGATGGGTGAAATATGAATTTCTGACAGTAAAAAAGTATTCTAAAGGAGACAATGTAGAGAAACAAAAAATGAAATGGGAATTCAAGAATCAGGACAGAAGCCATTGGGGTTCTTTCTTGAACTCACTGTCACCCTGCATGATATGGCATGCTGTTAGCCTGCATGACAAAGCCCTGAAGAATGAGTAGTGACTCACGGCAAGACTCTACCCTTATCTTACCTGGAGATATATCATTGCTCTTGAGAAAAGTCTGACTTTGAACAGAGAGCAGCATATATTTCTTAGGTAATATTTCTTGGCCATGACCCACAATATAAATTATTTGCAATGTATTGTCTCTGCTGAAATACTTCGCACAACTTGTAGCAGAGAGAACAGGACCTCCAGGAACTTAAGTATGGAATCGATAGTGAAGCACAGCATTAACAAGTGTGAGTGCAATCTGAATTAACTGCATATATATCTAGCTGGCACATAATTCTGTGCCATGGGGTCTTTATGCAAAGTCTGTGAAAGCTCTGAGATGCAGTCTATTCTATGGATTGCTTCTCAGTTCTGATCAGCACTGCTGAGTGCTCATGTACAGGGGCCAGGATATCAAATGACCTAAACCTAAGAGCAATGAGCTTTAATCTACAGATAAATTTAAGGAGCCCAATTCCCCACTGATTTAAAAGCAGATTCAAGAGTCTCTCCATCTCCAGAAATTGACTAGTAAGGAACAGCAGGGTAGAAAAATTAGGGACTATTCCTTGCAGTAAGCACAAGCTCACCATTACCCTCAATCAGTCTGAAGATCCCAAGTAGGTTTTAAACACCCTATAGCAATTAAAAAGGCAGCTTTGTGGTAGAATGGGCATCTACATTTGAATGACACATACTTAACCAGCTAGACTCCAGCATCTCAGATTCTGGTTTACTTTTTAGCTCTTCAAACAACCCTAATAATGCAGATAGTATTTTCAAGGGTAGAAAATTCAAAGTTGCCCTGTAGAAAATGCTTACCTTCTTTTCCCCCCATATTCTTACTTCCTCCCCTAAAGTCAAATCCTTTACTATTTCTACTACTGCAGATTGAACATCTTTCCATTAATTACTGTACTCCACCCCTTTAAACTTGTTTCGTTTGACTGATTAGAAATAAACAGAGCATGAGCTATAAAGAATCTTTGCTCTTCATCAGCTGACAGAAGGCTAGTTATTCTCAAACTTCAAAACACAAACTTGCTGGTCTATAAATAACTCCCAGGCAGTCACATCTAAGTCTCCCTAAAAGGAATTGAGGGGAAGAGACATGTTTGGATAAAATTCCTGCTTTGGATCATTTAACTGTTAAATTGATCCAGTAATTCAATTATTTGCTTACACTGTTTAGAAATACCATATTTGTTTTTCCTCTACTACAGAGTCATAATACCATTCTGAACGTTTTATTATAACTAATTTGTATTTTATTTAAAAGAATATAACACATTTTGGAACCTAGCTGCTTGAAATGTCCTCCTGATATCCACATTTCCCTTGAATAGCTTTGAAAAAGTAGCTGTTTTCATAGCATTTAGAGGTTAATAGCTTCTACAGGTTAACTGGAACAGAGAAACACACTAAGTCAGGTTCCCTGGGCTCTCCTATGACCTTGTATAATAATTGCCTCCAGTTTGCTCAGATTGAAAATACCTAGCAAATTTCCAGTGTCTTTAATTTCAACAGGACGAGAAGCATAACAAGCAGAAAGGTGTCAGAAGCACACCTTTGTGCCCTTGGACAGTGATATCATGTATCCACTAGTGTTGTGTTGAGAATTGATATTTGTATTAATTTGGCTTCCTGCTGCTTTAACATAGATAATGCAGGCATTGCAAAGATGTGCAGCCATATTCAAATATGTGCATGTTATTTTATGCTGAGCATTGGGACCTGTGACCTGCGTGTAACTGTGTTCAGCTGGAGGCGGTAGGGTGACAGGCAGGGAAGATGATGATTTGAATGACATGAATATAGCTGACTTGAAGACGCTGGCAGATAATTTGCTTCAACTACTCTAAATGAAAAGCATCACATAAATCAACACTTTTAATGGCAGAAAGGGATGTGCTAAGGTGCACAGAGTCTTGATGTTTTCTACCTGAAATCTGGCCTGCTCAATATATGTCACTGAATAAATGTAATAATATGCAGGGCAGGAGGGAGAGGGGAACCTGGTGAAGTTCACATTCTCAGTTTGGATCCCAGCATCTACAAAGCACCATATCTACTGTTGCTCCCATCCAAAGGGTCTTTATGTGACAACACCATGCAAATGGCACAGAGAAAACTGCCCATTCAATTCTGACTGACAGGATTAAACATTTAAAGATGCAGCTTCCAAATTGCTTTGAAGAGCTAAAGGATGAAGAAAAGACTACCATAAGGGCTAGTCTCCACAATACTCTGCCCCGTCCTTTTCACTGATATACCATGAACTCATCCCTCAGTAGCTAGGTCCATTTTGGAACTGAGACTCAGGACACAACTCCAGCGAGGATCCTGAGACTTCTATTTCCTCACAGGATACACCTGCTTTGTAAGTTTCACTTCAGAGTGAAAAATCACTTCAAAAGAGGACATTGTCTCTTGGGCCATGTTTTACCAAACACTTTACCCAGATGCACACAGCTTCCCCTGGCTGTGAAGATTTTCTAACCTTTCTGGTTTTAAAGCTTTCTATTAAACAACACTTCAGCAAGTAGGAATCCTACTTGCAAGTGGCAGTGCCATTTTCCAGGGAGCTGTACTGTAACTTAATAGTGCCAAGTACTAGCCTGCATTTTAAGGCATGCTTTTAACAGTTTGAACTGCATTTTCCAGAAGACTATTTCACTACAGATGCTCTGATCTTGCTGTTACACAGTCAAAGAACCACACCTTTAAGAACATTTAAGCATCACAACCATCTGATATCATCACAGTTGCTGTAGTGTGTCTAGCAAAAGTAGATTATGGAGTGTCATATGATTAGGAGAAATAATCTTACAATAATACTATTTTTGGAGAGGAGGCATCAACATTTTGAGCCACTATCTCTACAGCTTCCACAGCAAGCATAGGCAAGAGAAGTTTACCCTAAGGCTTTTTGTGGTTGAGGGATAGCTTCAACCAATCCTTTCTTAGCCGTTTAATCCATGTTCTGTCACCCACCCTTTAAATTATACCAGCATTTTTATCTTAATCCTCATGCTTTTGTCTAGGTACTGGAATTCAGCTTTTCTCTTACTTTTTCTATAATTTCATTTCATTAAAGGTTCCTATGTTGTTGCATTTATTTTTCTAACTTGTGTATTCTCATGGAAAGGACTCTCTCCTGCAAAACTGGGAGATTTACTTCACTGTATTTCCTTCCTAGCACTTCCCAGGTTTTACTATGGATTGTCTGTCCCCTTCCCATCTATCTGCTTGTTGAAATATAGGAATCACACTGAAGTGCACTGACTGAATAATAATGTGTATTCAGCGGGAACACAACAGGAATCCTAGACTCATTGCCTCTCTGCAATAATACATCAACTGCAATAACACACAAAAATATATAAATAACATGCAACACTTTCCATAAATATAGAAACTCATGTAGAAATGCAAGACTGTTGCTAATTACAATGTTCAAATATACAGCCCTAATGCTGGCAGAAGTGTCTAGCAGAAAGGAATATAGATGGGAATGAATAGAAAGGACTTGAGACTTCTACTCCACCTTTTTCACTGGCGCTGCCTATCGCACTTCTCAACAGCCCCTCCTATTAGTTTCCCTTTCTCAACCCCTGTACACAGCACTGGCAGAATCCATGTTCCCTGAACATCACCCATCAGAGATCTCCTCCTGTTCCTGGAACTTCCGTACCATTCACATGAGACAAAATACCTGTGTCTTAAGCCCAGACAAAAGCAGCTCAGAAAGAGGCAGATCAGGAGTGAGCAGGATCCAGACAACAAAACTCCCAGCAGGAAGAAAGAAACCTGGAGTTAGACTATACCTGCAAGTGCAGGAAAACAGTTCTTGCTATTTCTCAGTTCCACAGCTGGGACACTGCTCAGAGAGCTGCCACAGCTGTTCCCCATCATCTGAAGGTACTTTCTAAGCACAGTCTCCTCCCCAACTTCCTGGCCCTCATTTACATGGTGAATTCTCCAGCTGCTACTAAATGCAAATGACCCTATAAATCAAGTCCAGGTAATTTTGCTTACCTGTGTGTGCTATTGCCAGAATGTGAGGGGACTGCAGAGACCAGGCAGGTGGCAGAACACCTTTAAGTTTGGCCAAAGGGATTCACCAGGGTAATGCTGAACGCCAGCATGTTGGCTCTTTCACTAAGCTTTCTTAGCAGCACACTGAATTCAGATTTAGACTTTTCAAACGATGCATTGTAAATCACATATAGGCTTGTGTAACCCTCTCCCTCTCCTCCACTTTGAGAAGCAATTTCAACCAGCTCTGCATTTGCTGGCATTTTAGTGAGTGTACTGTACAAGCAACATTAACACAAGAGATGCTTTATCCTCTATCACAGCCCTGTCAGATGCAAGAATCAACATTTTGGACACACATCTAGAATATTTTCAGTATAGTAATAAAAGATTTGTCTCTCGATTCCCTAATGTTTTCAGCAAGTTTCTTTGCTATAAGGCTACAGCAACACCTTTTTTTTTTTTTTCCAGTGAAACAACATAAAGCATTAATGAAGAAAAATAAACAGTTGCTAGTGTCCTCCTCATTAGCAAATATACTTGTGCAGTCATGTTCAAGGGAGTTCCAGTTCCCAATGTGTGGCTGTATCAACCCTCCTTCAGTAAAACATCAAGGCTACCTGCTTTGTGTGTTACAACTGTCAAGCCTGAGGGCAGGACCATGCTGGCATAAGAGGATCTCCAGGGCAAAGAGTGATTCTCTGCATCCTGGTTACAGGCACGTCTGAGTGGGACCCCTCTGGGCTGCTCTTGTGGGTGTGGTAATGGACAGTCCGCGGTCTATTCTTGCTACTGCCATTTAATACAGCCTCCCTCATTCACTAGCAAAGTGAATCTCAGCTAAAATTCAGCTTTCCACAGGCAGTGAATGGAGGGCAGCAGCATTTACTCTAGGCTGTATGGCAATAAAAATAATTTAGAAATACTTATTTCCAAAGCTTTCCCTCTCAGAAGAAGTAAGCTAAGCTCTTTTGAGAGTCTCAGTCAAAACATACATTCTACATCCATAATTGAATATGGGCTTTGGCTTTACTGAGCTGCTCAAAGTGCTTTGTTCCTCACCAGTTGAGCACCAGCGGGCAGTAGCACTTAGCTCTGCTGGAGCAGTTGCCTGGAAAAGCTGACAACCCCGACTGCCTGTCAGCCTGGGTCTCTGGTCACGCAAGGTTTTGCGTAGTGGACTACATGCAATACATGTGAAATATTTACCATAATGATATTTACAAGGGGTCTGGCTCCCAGGAGAGACTGAAAGCCTGAATGTCATATCAAAGTGTAGTGTAGCGTGTTGGGGTATTTTTGACTGCATTCAGTAAGCGTGGAGCCAGACAAAAAATCCTGATTTGCTGGGGTCAGTAGCCACAAGAAATATTCCTAGTGAGAGTCAGGGAAAAAAGTGACTGAGCAGAAGCAATGCTTACCAGCAGAAAGCCTCTCTATTTGCAGCAGGCTACATGAAGCCCTGTGCCAGCTCTGCCTGCTGCCATCTTGTTTGCTCCTTCCCCATTGCCAAAGCTGCTTGCTGTCAGTTCATTGAGACAGTGGGGGGCTGTTATAAATGTTTAATGAATGCTTTTACAAGCCCCTGGCAGGCAGGGTGCATGCTGTTTGCGAGCCCATGCAGTGATGCTATGTCTAAGGCAAGAAGCCATTAGATTAATGGAGAGAAAAGCGCTGTGGGAGGTGGGAATGGGGTGATGCGGGGGGCAGGGGAGGTAGGAGCAAGACTGGTGGCACAGTGGCAGCAGGGCATCCCACAGCCCAAACTGCAAAAGCAGGCAGCTGAAAAATCCTACTTCATCTGGAAATTAAACACTATAGAAAAGGTGAAAATGTAAATTTTTTTGCCAGAACTTTTGCTGGTGATGGATGTGCAACTCTGAAGGTCCGGTGCTGGTCACAGGAGGTACCCTGATATCCATGCTACAAGTGTAGTAGGACTTTATGCTTCTTGGCTTCATGAATCACCATCCTTAAAAGGTGGTATGTTACTGTGTTTGGGTGGAGGGGAAATACAGCCTATGACTCCTGGTCTGTAGCTGGTTTCCTGTTTCCAAAAGATATTTTAATAATTACTTTACTCAAACACATATTCAGATGGTTCAACAGTCTCCTCAGGGTACATTCAGTTACCTTCTATTTCTTGACTTTCACCTCAAGTTTCGATAATGCCTCTATCTAGCCATCCACGCTGATAACAGTCCACTGAAATGAACCATTCCAGGTTTTCTCTGCTTGCCCTGTTTAACGCTTGTCTCCAGCACACATTTTCCATGGAATTTCCCATGAACTGATCTTGTGAGCCATAATAGAGCGTGATACTGTTTGTGTTACCTTGGCCTGATGAATCTGCAGCACACTAAGCACGGATGATCAGCTACTGAATTTTCTCCTAGAGGAGGGCTATATTGGCTACTGACAATGCTTCCAGAATCTGGGACTTAGTGCATCTTACAGGTTACACCAGGGTGGTTGCTGAATTTTGTTCAATGTTCAATCTATCTCTTCAATAACTTGCAGTATAAATATCTGAAATAAAGTTGTCATCTCCTCAACAATCAAAGACTACGTGTGGGGAGAACACCACAGTAAATTAACCTGCCAGAACCCAAAGCTCCTGAAGCCTTTATGGTAATCTTTGCACAGTAAAGATTTTATAAGAAAACCGGCAACATCTGCAGGAGACGATGCAGGTCTGGGAATTAAGAAGTCATGTTTCCTGACTGCTGATTTTGTTGTGTCTCAAGGTTAAGAAACTACATTTGTCTAACATGGGGGATAACAACTAACAATTCCCACTGAACAATGGGAGAATCTCTTTAATGATTACCTCGTGCATCAAATGTGTCAAACTATCCATGAACGGTAAGTGTCTTAATTTATTCCAGGTGTGGCTGGACATGAATACAAGTGCGATCTTTGGGAACTTCAGATGCTCAACACCTGGAAATCTTGCTTTGTTTTACACAGCTGGAGTTCAGGATTCATTAGGCAGATGGATCTGTCTTTGAGCTGCTAAGCTTTTAAGTATGGCCATAACAACAATCCTTACTTTTTCCTTTAACTATTCTTAATAGTATTAAAGGGCAATCTGGGCCTCATACAAAAGCAATGAAGCTGTGTGTGCTAATTCCTGGCTGCCTGTTTTGCTAAAAATGAGTAAGACTCACTTATTTTCCATTGAGTGTCTTACTGTGGCAACAGATAATCCATTTTTTTTTAAGGAATAAATGTGCAAATTGATGAAAACTGTGCCCTGCCAGCCATGACTATAATATACCATGCCCACTGTAGATCCTGTTCTGGCACGTGTTGGCAGAGACTTGTTCAGAAGCATTGTCCCAAACTTTTGCAGGTCAGAAAAGAGACATTCAGCTTGTAATAAAGAGTGAAACCTACACAAACCCTCACTAGCCAGTCTTGTCCTTGCTCTGTTCCCCTGTCAGTGGTGAGACACTGCAAAAGCTTGGGACATCATCGCAGCTCTGTGGCATTGTCCCTTGGGACAGCTTTGTACTAACCGAGTGGCAAAGGTATGTTAGAAATTGGGTCCAGTGGCACCCGACACAAGAGGCTCTGGGCCTGGCCTGCAGGCTTGCAGACTTCATATTCCTCTCTTGTGGCAGTAAGTTTAAGTAATAGGGTGTTATCAGCTAATTTTATTTTTTTTTTTTTAGCTATTTATCTTTTGTATCCATTCCCATTTTATAATCTTACTTCTACATGAAGCTCATAGACTGACAGCACAGATTGCATATACAGGTAAAACTCTCGCTGATCTTTTATGACTGCTTTAACCAGTGCACATGATTATTTAAAGCAAATATCTGCATGAGAAAAGGTGAAAATGAATCATAAAGAGAATAGTGTAAAGGATATTTGACTTGGAAATCAGTAGAAAGGCTTAGTGAAATGCTTAACCTGCACTTGCTACATTGATCTATCAATCCTGTTGTTTCCACCTATCTTTTCCTTGATATTATTTGCATATAACCTCTCTTCCTAGCTATACTTAGTTAGCCAAAAAAACCCATAATTTATCCTTGAAGATAAGAGGTTTTTATCATGAGCCCTTGATTTGTATGGGTTACAAATAATAGCTGTTTGCAAAGAGCATTTCTCCAATGCAGTGTTCCTACATTTTGATTCACATGAGGAGCAGAAACTTTAAGCGGAATGTCATCTTTGCTGCAGTGAAATTTAACAGCTTGATGCACTACCATCTGTTAGAGGGAAAATAAGCATCAAGCTGATGTTAGGGTTTAAGGCTATAATAATACTTCAAATTGCACAGCAATACTGATGGCGGACTCACTTTTTGAGTAGATTGATCTCTTTTGGAAATGCTATAAGACAACAAGAATGGACAGAATTATTTGGTATCTTAAGCAGGAAAGACCAGAAAATTGGTACAGTAGAAGAAAGGAAAGCAAAGGATACTTGACAACATAGCAGAAGAGTCAAGGGGAATAAGAGTACATTGTCTTTGTCTGCTGAATGCAAGATATCAAGGAAGGACAATAGCTGGTGGACTGTGAAATCAAACTGAGCTCTTGATACAATTGTACCACAGCTGCTGTTCTGAAACTCCTACTGCCTTCACAAAACAACCCTCGTTCTCCTTGTGCTTTTGATTAAATTTCTATTGCATGTTTTCTGCGATGGGGAACCTCTGTGGCAAGTAATTTGTCCATCTTGCTTGTGCAGTATCCAGCACCATGTTCATAACCACTAATATTACTACAAATGGTAAATTTAATAACAATAGTACTGGTTGCTTTTATTTTCTCACTGGTATCCTCTTTCATAAGGACCAAAAAACATTTAAATAAAAGCCTGAATGTCTTCCTTTTGCTTCCTGAGCTTTTACAATATAAATTTTTCCTGCTCCCATTTCAATCAAGGACAACATTTTCCTTCAGTGGGACGATCTGAGCGATAGAAATCATACCAACAAGGGTCTACTTAGACAAAAGTCAAATCTGGGAAGTTTAGAAAGTTCCTGCAGTGGTTAACTGTTGGCTGAATTAACTGCTGCTCATATTTTGCCTACAGCTGTCAGTGAAAAGATATTTCTGGTATGGGAGAGGAAGAGTAGATACCATACTGCCTGTGTCAGTGAACACAACTTGCAATCCCCAGGTGTCCCACAAGGCCTTTAGGATGGGAAGAGTTATCCTGCCCACCTGCAAGGTTTCATGACCAGTCTCCATAGCCTAGGTGCTAAATCACCTCTGCACATCCTCATTATACTTCAATATGTAACATGTTAAGAAATGTAGCTAAGAGAATCTTGTTCTCAAATTCTTTTTCCTGTTGCTTTTCCTTAATTATTTTGTTAGAAAGCAGCATTATGGGGATGTATTACACCATGCTAAAAGGTGCAAATTAAAATATGAGTCAACCAGGGTATTATTTTTAACATCTATGCTACATGTGGGTATTAAAAAAGTTTAAATGGTGGAACATCCTACTTCACCTGTTAAGAGTTAATGATGCTTGTAAAACAGTGTTTTCCTCCAACCACTTGTTATCATCAAGGACTGATATCCCTCTATATTAATGAAAATGAATATGTATTCATTTTATATTTCTATGCATGAAAAATTATTAACCTATAATGGGAGTTCTTGGTTCTTCTTTAAATGAAGGATTAATGAAAAATCTTTCAAATGTTCTAGCCTGAATCTACCCAGAAATTAAAGCATCACAGAAAAGACTATTCATAAATGAAATAGTAGTGAAAAAGAAAAGTACCTTGCCATGCCAACAGCTTTTATTAGCACTTTTCTTCTGTTTTGAGTGTAAGTGCTAAAATTATGTGCTATATTGTAAACATAGCATATCTGTCTGAATGCAGTCTGCTAATACGAGCAGACTTTCCCATGCCCCAGGCTGAAATTGAGGGATTTTGCAATTACTTTATTACTCATTAGGGAAAATCTAAGCCATGAGTGTTATCAAATTTTTAAAAAAAATATTCTTTAAAAGCCAATGTTTTAGTAGGAATCTGAAGGTGGAAGTGCTGGGAATTGTGCTTAGTTACTGCATGGTTACAGGGATGAAGTAGCCCGAGTTGTGAAAACTGATGGTCATTGAGATTGCAAAGCTTTCAATCCTGTAAGGAGTAAGTGAGACAAATAGTGGAACCACAACCTTGGTCTTCAGGAGAGAAGATGATGGCTTGTTCAGGGATCTGTTTGTCAGGATGTCACAGGAGACTGCCCTGGAGAGCAAGGGGACCAAGGAGAGTTGCTTGACCTTCAAGAACATCCTCATCAGAGCACAAGAACAAATATGCCAGGCAGCCAGCATGCCTGAACAGGGCTCTCCTGAGTGAGTTCAGCCAGTAAGCAAGCACACAGATGGTGGAGAGTACTTGCGACCCAGGAGCAATAAAGAAACATTACTTGAGTGAACATGAAGAGTTTAACAAAGCCAAAGCTCAGGAGTTAAAGCTCATATAGGATTTGAAATGCAACAAGAGGGGCTTCTGTAAGTACACTGACAGTGAAACAAAATGTCCTGCTGTTTAGGGGTTAGGTGGCTTAGTGGTAGGGTGTTTGAGACAGAGCTGGAGAAGCAGACTGATGGGGACCTTTAAGCTCTACCAAGGCAAAGTAAGTCCTGCATCGAGGGCCAAATAATCCCATGCAACAGTACAGGCTTAGCCGCAAGAGGATAGCAAGCAGCTTTGCAGGAAAGGACCTAGGGGTACCAGAGGACAAGAAGTGGAACATGTCAGCCAGGGGCTCTTACAGCAATGAATGCCAACGACATTGTGGGCTGTAACAGCAAGTGCATCCAGCAGATTGATGGAAGCAACTGATCCCCTCTGTTTGGCATGTGTAAGACACATGGTGCAAGGCTGCATCTGGAGCACCATGTTTTGGGCTCCCCAGTGGAAGAAAGATACAGACATACTGGAGCAAGTCCAGCTCTTGACTTGCAAGAGTGCCATCAGTGTTTGCAACTCAAACTAGTTCATCCTCTTAGTCAGATACAAGTAACAATCTTCAATACACACATTAACTGAGTAAAACATAGTAGCCCATGACACACAGATCAGGTAAGAGGATCTAATACTTTGCGGATATGGAAGAAAAATTATATGATGGCGAACAAGTACAATTTTTCTTACACAGGATGAGAGAACTGGAATAGGAAATGATTTATCAACCTGCTCCTTTAGTGCACCAGTGCAACAACTTAGTGCCTGAATGAAATACTTCAGGAAAAAAAAAAAGATACTGATCAACTTTCAGATTCTTACTTGAAAACCCCTATGTTCATTAAATGCTTGTTGCATTAGTGTGGCAGCAAGCAAACGTGAGTGCCAGTGAACTGGAGGAGACAGCTGTAGTGCCAGAACTCCAACTTCAGTGGGATACAGTTCCCTACTTCTCATATTAGCAACAACAAAAGGATAGGTTCTGCTTAGGGACATTGCCTAGCTCATTTACATGCATCAAACTTTAAATAAAGATTCATATCCTAGAATCTCATGAAAATATTGAGGACATTATACTAAAATATACTTTATTAGACACAAAATATTTTCCTTCTGCCATCAACAAACATATTAACAGGGTTTATACAGATACATTTAACATTTATATAAATTAATCTACATATGTTATTATTTCTTGGCTCTTTTTTTTCTACGACATTTGCATCATGCTGTAACAGGCCCAAGTTTTTACAATGTAAAATTAGACAAAGCTCCCAAAATCTTATTATAGAAGTTAAACATGAAGTTGTATCAACTGTTTTTCCATGTCTACAGATCTTCAGCATCTTCTAATTTAAAAGCTGTGAATTTATGTGAGTGCTGAGTACATCATTCCTCTGAAAGATGTCACCATCATCTTCCCACTCCTATCTTCTGTCAAAAATTTTCCATCCAATCATGTAAAAGCTTAAAGCCAGTAAGGGTGCAGTATTCAGTTTAGGTGCAGGCATGTGACAAACCCTTTTCTAGCTCTGCCACTATCGCTATCCTACTTTTCATGTGCATCCCTCAACCAGAGGCCTGTCAGCATAAGGACCTGCCTTACTTGCTCTAGCTAGACAATGCAAAAATGAAGATGCAATTTGTTTATCACAGGCTGACTACACTGCCTCAGACTCTCATGATCTGATCATGATAGCCATACAACAAACTCTGCTGTCTGCTACATCTTCCCATGATATTATAGCTATAATTTCTTAATGTACTAACCCTGTGTTCAAGGCTCCAAGTGCTAGCAGCCTAGAGGACCAATGACGCACATCACTGCTCCAGCCTAAATGCCTGAATTTGTTCAGTACTTTTCCATAAAATCTGAGTGGATCAATTTGGAGTTGGCAGTTCTGTGGCATTCTGCCCATGCTGTAATTCTGATACCCCTCTTGCTGGTATCTGTAATTTTTCCCTACTTCTGCTGCTGCTCACTGAAGCTGCTCTGGCTGGATGTCTTCTCAACTTCTTGAAAGTTTCTGTCAGCAGTGGATTCTTTCTCTTTGGATGCCCATACTGTCATTGTGATATCACTACTACTGGAAAAAATCCCTGACCTACCATGAGGTAACTGCCAGATCCAGGCCCTGCATTAATTTCTCTGTAGTAGCTGTGCTACAGACTGGCCTAAGCCAGATAAAAATCTGTATTTGCTGGATCTCTACAAAAACCCTGATGCTCAGGATTCCCTAACTGGGAACTTCTGTGGTAATGCAGTGCACTGCAACACTGTAGTGCAAGATGACCAGCATGGGTATTACCGTAAAGAGAGCCTGCAACTAAAAATACAAATGGCCTAGGAAGACAGCCAAAGCTCCAGCCTCTTTCCTGCCCTCTCCCCTTCTTGACGTCTTCCTTCTCCCATATGAAAAAAGATGAATTTATCATGGACCCATGTGAATGCTGCCCTCCCTAGAAGTTCAGCATTCAAGTGATGACTCTTAGCACAAACCTAAGTCTTAAGAAGAGGCAAAAAGGTCACTATTGTCAATAATGTCCACTGGAAGCCTCAAGTGTGCATTACCTGCATACTGAATACAATCAAAGGATGGGGGTCACTAAGGTCCCTAGCTTCTCTACAGACTCCTCAATGGAACAAAAAATCTTTTAGCCACAACATTTCTGCATGTGCAGCCCAGTGGCAAAAAGTGAGAAACAAGTAAAATAATAAAAGGCAGGTCCAGATCATTTTTCTTTTGAGGAAGAAAAAGAACTGAAAGCAAGAGGTAGGACCAGCACAGACCTGCTCAAAAACCCTAATACACAACATGGCTACCATGAACAAGGTTCATGAAAGGCAGTCACAATATAAAATACCAAGCAATATATTAGAACCTGAACCTGAATAAAAAACCTTCATAATCTAGAAGCTGTATCAAATCTGCAACTCCTTCTCACAGTGGATCAAATCTGATTGTCAGGTGATGTGGCTATACCCAAACCCAACACAACTATTAGTGAAACCTCCCCATTGTTGTCAAGATTAGCAGATTCAACTTGAAACTGCTGATTGATAGATTATATGCAACAGAAATACTGTATATTTTACAAGCCTTCCTCTATACTGTGTATGGATAAAACTAGGTTAATGATGGTAACTACTCCGTTACCTACTGTCCTAACAAATACATCTTATCTTTCAGCCTTTTAGCACCAGCTTCTTCCTGTCATAAACTTCACAAAAAGTCTGAATTAGGAATTCACAAAACTAGAGGTCATACTAAAATTAAGTAAGATGCCCATATTCAAAAATGAGATAGAATAGATTTCACCTTTACATACATTCTAGCAATAAATTTCACCTGTTCAGCATTCCAGCAACAGAAACAGTTATAAGAAAAACAAACACTTCTAAATCCTCAGTAACAATCACCAAAACTTAAAAAAAACATCAGGAAACTAAAGAAATTCATCTGGTTGCTGGTCCTGTGGTTTTCCTTTTCTGAAGAGAAGCCCCAGGGCTACATGAAATGCAGAATTAATTACTATCTCAGTGATTCATGAACAGCACGGACCTTAAGTGAAAAAGTCTACTTCTCAAATGTTCCTTTGACTTCCTGAGGAGGCTATCAGTCTAAACAGGAGCAAGATTCTCATTTGAGAAAATACATTTATAATTTATAGACTAAGTTTTCTTCTTGGTTGGCAATATTGGTTTTGTTTTGTTTGTTGGTTTGTGGTTTCTGTTTTGTTTTGCTCTTTTGTAGGATACATTTGAGGAGCAAATCTGATCTGGAGTGATTATTAAAATTCAAATAGAAAATACAAATGTAAGTAACAGCTAGAGTTTAGACAGCAGGCGAACAAGAGATTTGAAGATCTCTAAAGACACGTAGTCTTGCCTTTTTTTCCAAAATAGTAAGGCAAATAGCCATAAAAACATAAAAAAATGAAGGAATTTTAATAATTTACTAGAGCAACTAGCTCATTAGCAATGATGAAAATGTGTTTGGGAAGGATTTACTTGATCATGTATAAACAACCACAGAAGACTTTAAATTAAGTTCCAAAGAAAAAAATTCAGTGTCTAAGATTGCCACATAAGAGTACTGTTCTGCCCTTGCAGTTCTTATGTGAGGTTTTGCATGAACTGCAAAACATGCCTCTGAAACTGCTGTTTCCTGTAGGAAGCAGGAAATCTATGGAAGATCTGAACTGGCAGGGGGTTTGGAACTAGGTGATCTTAAGGTCCTTTCCAACACAACCCTTATTATTCTATGATTCTATGATTCCATGGTATTAACAGCTACAGTCTTAGTCCTGGATCATTTTACATTACATGCATTCCAGTTTAATTCTTTTGTAGCATCACATGGCTGACTGGATTTGTCCCCATGAAATCCTGTTTCTGCTTGATGCAGTTTTAATTTATATTTCACAATGTAACATTCCAAAAAGAAAGGATGCAACATTTATAACGGATTCAGTGAAAATCAGCTCTTATTGAAATAATGACTACCATTGTCAGAACATTGTGGATCATCTTTTCTCACAGAAGGCAATAGACAGCTCAGTAATTCCTTTAATATGTGACTTTGCCAGGTGGATTCCAAGGAGAAGGCACTTCGTACCCACGAACTGCCTGCAACTTCTTTTGCTTCTTCTCAAGCTGCTCTCTCATCTCTACCTTTTCCTGAGAACAAAAAAAAAGTGTCAAAAAAACCACAAACCAAAGCCAAACAAAGTCCCCACCAAAAAAAGCCAACAGAAAAGTTACAAATGTTGCTATACCTTTCTTGTGTGAAAAGTTAACATGCAATGTAGATTTACCTTTCGGAGCTTAGTGCACCCTTTCCAGGAATTCAGTCACACATTGCAAAATGCAACACAAGAGGCTGTACGTTCAATGCCATTTACAATTGAGGTTCCTGCCTCAAGGATGGGCTGATTTTGAGCACTGTCTAAGCAAAAAGCCCAACAGAAGGCCTAGTGGATTAGGTACTGTATTTGCCTTGTATATATTCCCATCTTAATCACCTATTTTTGCTAACAGGGTACCTAAATCACAATGCTAAATATGTTGTTCTCATGTAATGAGAACATTGATACATCTTTGTAACATTCTGTACTTATTAAATCACGCTTCCTATGTACTGGAACAAATTGGAAATTAAACAATTTAATTATAAACAAGTATCTATCTAACCTATAAACTGAAAGGTTGTGATGGTATTTTCTATTGTTCCAGTGATGGGCAATTAGCATGATGAAGGATTGGCAAGCTACTTGCAATATTCTTTTTGTGCCTGAATGACTAATGATTTTCAAGAGACATGTCATTCAAAAAATTAAATAGCAATTATTTATATTATTTTTGAATTTTTATATTGTTCTGTTCTATATAAAATAAGCATTCTTCTTATGCTTATTTTATATACATGACTGCCATTTCATTATTGTGAGGACAGCATCTAAGGGTACATCTGCACCGGACAGTTCTTCATGGGTGCAAGTTTTTTTTGTATTGCACCTGCAGGTTGGTGCTGCATGCTTGAGCAGACCACTTAACTGACTTAAAGCAATTTTTCTCTTGGTGGAACCAAGGTTGGCATTATGGACCAGAGCACAGTACTCCATTTGACATATGGTTAAAAGGCCCTTGAGCAGCTGGCTTTCTGGCACATGAACAGTGCATTCATTGCTAGGACTAAGAACTGGCATACATGTTATGGGCAATAAAGATATAATGTGTATATAAAGGCTTAAGATCAGTAATTGTACCAAATCCAGCCTTGGTCCCTTCCTCTTTTGCACCCTATCAGCCAGTATTTTGAAGCATTCTAGTTTCACATTTACACATGTATGAAACTGTACTGCAGTGTAACCTTCAAGATAGCAGTAAGATAAACGGCAGTCTTACATAACTCATGGTCCTAGCTCTTACTCCCTGGGCTTATTCTCTGCCTTAAACAAACAAAACTTTATGTCCTAGTCCTAGCTATAGTTAAGATTCTCACAAGACACAACTGATAAAATATTCCCTAAAATAATAAATGTTATTTGAACTAAAAGGAGAAGAAATTATGAAAGATTAAATCAATAACTATAGCTTGTCATGCACTAGATCAACTTGATTGTATGGCTTGATTTCTCTATGGAAGTTTCCTACTCAATAGCCTAGTAAGATGAACACATTTTTCACTTACAAAATTCTGGGAAGATCACATGCTTTAGCAGTACAACTACCACGTAATAACTGAATTTTAGATATCACAGAAGCCTTACAATGCTTAAAAGGAGTAACAATAACAGCCTTATTTCTAACATACTGCAATGGCAGGAGATTAAAATTCCAATATATAAAGTATTTTCAGATAGATCTTATTAAGCCACAGGAAATGACACACGTCAGCTGTTTCTAATCCAGAAAAGCAACAAATCCGTAAGATTCACCTAGTACATCATTTCATGATGGTTTTAAGCAGCTTCAGACTGCCAAAAATAGGTGTTGAACATGCTCAACCTCAAGGTAAAATTTCAAACTTCTAGGGCATTTAAACTTACATTGATCTTCAAGAAGTATTTGGAAGCAGCCTTACTTTTCATCAACTCATACTAGGCTAATGTTTACCACATGAAATGGAGAACATATTACATCTAGGATACTCACTCTTCTCTACATAAAACAGGTATCAAGATTACTGTCTCAGGAATAATGGAAACTAAACTGATCTGTCATTATAAACTTCCTACATGTTCCTCTCCACATTCTGCTCCTCAGGAGTAGACACTGGTACTATGCATTAAGTAAAAAATGATCATTTATCAAGAAAAATATCTAAATTAGCTTGAAGACTACTTGGTGAGCAGGAAGAGGCAAATACTGTGAAAGAAACAAATAAATTAGAAACTTAAATTTCCTGCACAGTACTAAAGTATCGCAGCTCAAGATTATCCTTTTTATGTTAGTATTTAACAGGTGCTAATAGCCTTTTTCAGGACATTCATTTTCATGCTTAAAAAGTAATCTTCTCTATGCATTTATGTTATCAAACATACATAAAATGACTTCTAAAAGTGTAAGTAACAAAATTTCCATTAACATAAAAGCAGAATGTTACTTATACTTTAGAAAAACTACAAGGAGATTTTTATGTCAGTTTTACCCATGCATTATAGTCAACACCTGGTTCAGGAAAGCTGAGGATGAATTTACACATGGACTTCTGTTGCATGAAAATGTAGTAGAATAATTCCCACTATATTACCCCTATTCTATTTCCCTTCAGACAAAATCCTCTTATTTGAAGTAATACACTTAGAAGGCTTCCACAATCCTGCCCTCTCAGATTTGATGCTTGTTTATCTACCTGTAGGCAGATATCATCCTAGTTCCCTTGATAATACATTGTGACTTCATGGGCATTTCTCTCCTGGAGTTCACTGAAGGTGTGTATTTTCTCTATTACTATACAAAGTGAGATAATATTCTGGCCACACACGATACAGACCTATTGTCTAATATGCTTTCTCAAATAAAAGTGTTTTAGCTGCAAAAGTGAGCACAATTTCTGAAAGCAAAAATGTGAAGACCAGTAATGAGACACATCCGTCTACCTTTGCACACAGACACTGAAAATGAGACAATTTTAGACTTTCCTCTGCCAAGCAATTCAGTACCTATCATATCCTCCGACACCTTCTTATTTTTCAACCTCTATGACTTATGTAGGCACCTGTACATCCTCTCTAGTCATTCCTCCAACTAGTAAAACTTTTATTAATAATCTCACGGAAGTGATGACCTCATGAATTTATACACTATTTGGACAGGGGAGCATGTGCTAGGCAGCACATCACATTCCCCAAAAAAGGCATAATTCTTTTGCCTTCATACAGTTTCCAAGACTGCAAAGAAGTCAAATGTACAGTGAGAGGTAACTTCATGCTTTGGTACAACTACACTAATTGAGGATAGTCTGAGCATAGTGGAGCATACTGGGACAGAGCATTAGCTACTCAAAGGATAGTAATTCCTTCCTGGAAACAAGAAATAATCTAAGATGGGACATTAATTATTTGTCAAAACTCATCTGGAAATCACTTGACAAATAAGACCAAAGAAAACACATCTTACCAATGATTACAGAAATCAGAGGTATTCTAACAGGGAAACAGGCTGAAGAAAATCTTAAAAGACTTAAACCTAAGACTAAAAAAGTTTGAAAACAGAAGGGAAAACATGGAGGTTCTTGCTATTCTATGCAATGGAATATTAAGGACCTTAAACATTGCATGATCCCATTTTTATAAATTGCAACAGAGACTGTATGCATACAACAGAGAGACAACAGAAGCACTCTCTAAGAAAACCTTGAAAGTCCCTATGATGAATGTGTCACAGGGTGAGGATGAAACCCCCAACTTTTCCTTTAACTAACAAGTCACGCATTTTTAAGAGAACAATGTATGCTCTCTTCTAGTTTGTCTTTCTGTAGCAAGGAGAAAAATAACAAAACTGTGTTATTGTTAAGACTCAAGTACTAGGTTAGTCTTCTGCTTAAGAACAGTGACCAAAGTACACTGCTGCAGGAAAAATATTGTTGGGAGCATCAGAATTCCACCCTTTCTAGTAAATGGATAAGCCCATTACAAGTGCCTTCATCAATTTTAAGGTACACAAGTCTCCACTTTAAATGCTTCTTTGAATATATATGCATACTGTTGCTGCTGGTGATGCTGCTTGGCTTTGCAGGGATGGCTGGTCCTTCAGAGATGGTTGCTCCTGACACAGAATGTCAAAAAATTAAGACTAATTGTAAAATTCAAAATGCTATGACATGTAGGTAGGCAGAATATGTTTTCTTGCATGCTAAATATCAAGCCCACCATATTTTACCAATTTGCTTCAGAAATTTGGGGAACTAGCTATGTAATGCTACCATCATCTGGCCCCTCTCATAACAGCATGAGAAAACATTAGCATAGCAATATTTCAGTATTCACACACTCATTAATGCATTAATCTTTCTAGTTTTGACAAAGTGAAAAGAAAAATATACCAGCCATTTTTCATATTCCTCCATAGCCTTTTTGTTTTTTTCTTCCTTCTTCGCCTGTTGAATTTCCTGCTTTCTTCTCTCTCGGATTTTTTCTGCTTTCTTCTGTTTTATATATTCTTCCTTTTTTTCATTCCTGTATAATGAGAGGGAAGAATGGGAGATCACCATGTAATAGAATAAATGCTGCATCTGTGACTGATTAACTAAATTGAGTCAAAAGATATTTTACACATTGATAAAAGATCAAGAATATGTGTTTATAATCTTCAAAGTACATCTTTAAGTATTACCATGGCATACATGAACCTACTATTCTAGTGTACCATCAGCTTTTTTGTACTACTTTCACCCTTATTTGATATCATATAAAAAAACCTAGACTTAAAACTTCTGTGAGCAATAGTAAGTTGCACATATTCTATGAAAACTCATTGTCTTGTGAAACTAACAAAGAATTGCTTCAGCAAACACATCTCATTTGCTTCTGAATAAATCTACATTAACACTTTGTATTCCACAGAACTCTTACATAAAGATTTATCTTCCTTCCTATGGCTTGGTAATGAAGCATGAGACTGATCAGATGACAAATTATAGAATTACAGAATCATAGAATGGTTTGGGTTATAAGGGACCTCAAAGATCATACAGCTCCACCCACCTGGCCTGGCCTTGAACACAGCCAGGGATGGGGCATCCACAACTTCTCTGGGAAACCTGTTCCAGTGTCTCACCCCCCTCACAGTAAAGAATTTTTTCCTAATATCTAATCTAAATCTACCCTTTTTCAGTTTAAAACCATTCTCCCTTGCCCTATCACTCCATGTACTTCTAAAAAGTCCCTCTTCAGCTTTCCTGTAGGAACCATTTAGGTATTAGAAGGCTGCTCTAAGGTCTCCTCAGAGCCTTCTCTACTCCAGGCTGAACAAGACCAACTCTGTCAGCCTGTCTCCATAAGAAAGGTACTTCAGGCCTCTGATCATCTTTGTGGCTTCCTCTGGACTGCCTCGAGCAGGTCCACTTTTTTTGGTGGCCCCAGAGCTGGACACAGTACTCGAGCTGTGGTCTCATAAGAGCAGAGGGGGAGAATCACCTCCCTTGACCTGCTGGTCATGCTTCCTTTGAAACACCCCAGGACAGTGTTGACTGTCTGGGCCTTGAGCACACTCTGCCAGCTCATGCTGAGCTTCTCATCAACCACTAAATGAATATTACTTCTCAGCTGCAGTATCTCTGCTTAGACAGTAGCCTTAGACAGGAAAGCACTTAAGTTACTAAACTGAAAGAAGCTTGTACTCGTTGTTATATTTGGTCTCCATTGGACTGAAGATTGTGATCCCAAGCATGTCATTGTCTCTCAATTAAAAGCATATCAAGCACTCACAGAAGACCTGTTGCATTTATAAACAAAGATGTGGAAACTATGATATTCTAAACCCCAGTGGAGTAGTACCATTTTTCAACTGCTGACTTGCTGTCTCTCTTCTTCTCTGCAATCAGTTCATCTTCTTTCTTCTTCTTTCTTGATTCAGACTGTTTTTCCTTTCTGCTTTGCTCTCTTAAATATTCCATTTTTTTTTCTTTCCATTTTTCAAATGCCTGAAGGAAATTACAGATTCACTAGAAATCTTACCCTTCACCTCTTTGTCAGTACTTCACTTGCTTTTTCTGTATTATTATTTTTTTCTAATTTCTGCATATTCCAATTTTGGAATATTCGTTTGCAGCATTGCTCAGAAATGGGTATCACTATATCTAAAAGAATAAGTTATTTTTTCCCAGTTAACTGTCAGTGTATTCATATGGAGTTTATTTTATGTTCAATTAGTCAAGCAGAAATATGGAAATATGTCTGTTTGGGTGCAAATGTTAACATTACATGCTTCCAACAGAACAGAATATAGTATGAACTTTCTTAAAATACTACTATGTTTGGATTTTAGAATCTAGTTTGTTTCTACCTCTTGCTGGATTAGTCAAAATTATTCTCAACAATCTCCTGAACCATATCACACACACATTCATGTACATATTTCACATCACCTTCTGTGCTGCTTCACTTTTATCCTTATTCTGTTCTGCCGCTTCATTTTTCTTAAGTTCCTCAAGCTTCTTTTTTTCCCTTAACATCTTTGCTTCTCTTCCTTTCTTTCTTTTCCATGCTTCAAAAGATGCAATTGCTTCCTCTCTTTTAACAGCTTCTTTCTATAATGAAAATAAGCCTACATTTAAACACAGTCAAATATAAAACTATAATTGAAATAGTATGCTTTAAACTCATTATCAAATGTAGGATGACATGGAATGATATGGAAATGGAAAATGATTTGCAGACAACATTCCAAGTAATACTCAATATTAAATGTTAACTATATAGAATAGTTTATTTCTATGCTCATTTTTAATTTAACTTAATCAAGACAAACTACTCCTCCAAAATATGTGTAGAATAATATGAAATACATGTTAAATGCTTAGAAGTGAAACATCATAAATATTTAAAAGCCAAATCTAAGAATTTTGTATGGTATTTATCAAAATAAGAGTCTTCCATAGATAATCATCTCCTGAGATAGGGAGCACAGTCATTTTCTAACATAGGACAAATTTAATGACAAATTAAAACTTAACACCTCAAGGGTTGCACCTCTCAAGGTCTTTCTAAACAAACCTGAAAATTACTCTACAAAGCACACTTTTAATATACTTTATGAAAATGTGTAGGGAAGCATCAGCCACACACACTTTACAGCAACCATAAGAAGCAGAACACACCATTTAATGCTTCAATGGACCTCATGCTATTTAGAAAAAACAGGATGCCTTAGAATAGCAGTGATGTAGTTAGGCATAAAGCGCAAGTAAGCATACTTCAAAGAACTTGTCAACTTCTTAAACAAGAATGTAAACAAACCTTTTCAATTTTGTTCCTTAGATTTTCAGCTTTCTCCTTTTCAATCCTCTTTGATTCCTGTAGGAAGTGCTTTTTCATTTCCAACCAATTCTGTGAGAATCGTTAGAAGAGTTTTATACTTTTGAAATCTTTTTAAGCTATAACTAAAAAACGTTCTGTTTAACCAACCAAATATTATTAGAGTAGCACCAATATAATGATCACCAAAATTACTCTAAATTCTTTCATGTACTACTTAAATAACTACTCTGTTTGGAAGACCAAGGTGTGATCACATAAGCATTGTGATCAAAAAAGTCTAAGGTTCTAGAATTATAGCTATAAAATAAAAAAAAAAGCTTAAGGATCTTTAAGAAAGAACCCTTAAAAAAATCTTTTTTTAAAAAATCCACAAAATATGTAAGTATTAAAAAAAAAAAGGAAGAATGGAATAAGAATTTTTATCACTTGATATATAGAATATTGTTTATATTTATTGCCACTATAATTGTCTACCTATAATTAAGAGAATATAATCCAACTGTGAAAAGAGACAATTCAAGTATTCATAAAGTGTTATGAGCCACCAGGCTTAAATTTTCAAGGTTTAACTAAATATTTGGGAGGCTGTTTAGAGATGCAAGTGTTCTAAATGAAGCCTATATTACCTTTAAAAATAACAGAGACAATGTAAGCATGGATTTGAGGTTTGAAATTTTGTTCTAGAACAATAGCCAGTATTCTAAACATAAACAAATATGAACAGTATCTGTAAATAAAAGTTTTTCTCACACAGATTAGTAGCAAAAATATGTTGGAACCCACAAATTAATCTTTATGAAATTCTACATAGAATCCACATAGATTAATCCTTCTGGTGAGAATACTAGACTAGATGCTTTTCCTGAATGCCAACTTAATGGAACATAGCAGGAAAAGAAACTTGAAGCTACACATTTACCTATGTTTAGGAAGAAGTAGAAATGAAGAAAAATAACATATATGTCTAGAAACAGTCTGACACAATAAAATGTGAAACATGGTATGTCCCTCACATCTAGCTTTTTAGTCCATATTTGGTAACAAGGTATAGCAAATAGAATAAAAGGATTATTATACATGTAAGCACATGCAAAGAATATACTGAGAAATACTGATTTCCAGTAAATAGGAGATGTTGACTCCTACAACAGGGCCTTTATATGCATAGTTTTGTTTGTTGTTTTGTTCATGTTTTTGTTTGTTTTTATGATCTACCTGGAAAACAGCTGCTCGTAAACTATCTGCTTTGTTAAATTCTGTACTGTTCTTCTGCATGTGTTTATCCTCCAACACCTTTAATGTTCCCATATACTGAGATGAAACAGGTGTAGCTGATGGAACAGCTTTCACTTTTTTCTTTAAGTGTGCAGAAAACAGAGACCTATAAAAATACCAAAACACAAACATATTAATGGCTTTTCCATTTGCTGTAGCTGATACCAAGGTGCATTCCTTTTATGTCAGTGTATATTAGAAATTACATGTACTTGGCTGGGCATAGGGGAAAGAGGAAGATGCCCATTTTCTTCTGAGGGCTTTATTATTGCCAAGACAAGCCACTACTCAACATATCTGGCCAAAGAAACTTTAAAAATCCCTTGCCCATTTATCTACAAACCAGCTTAAAACCTGTAAAGACATCACAAACTGGATGCATTGGTGGGGCTAGTAGACCACACTCATTACAGACGCTGGCAAAAGACTTGGAATCTGATCTGGTACAACCCTGATTAAGGGTTAGAATAGCATGCCACAGAGAAGGACTTGGGGGTGGTAGTCGATGAGAACATGAATATGAGGTGACAGTGTGCGCTTGCAGCCCAGAAAGCCAACTGTTATCCTGGGCTGCATCAAAAGGAGCATGGCCAGCATGGAGACCTCATAGCAGCCTTCCAGTATCTGAAGGGGGCCTATAGGGATACTGGGGAGGGACTCTTCATTAGGGACTGTAGTGACAGCACAAGGGGCAATGGGTTCAAACTTAAACAGGAGAGATTTAGATTGGATATAAGGCAGAAATTCTTTCCTGTTAGGGTGGTGAGGCACTGGAATGGGTTGCCCAGGGAGGCTGTGAGTACTCCATCCCTGGCAGTATTCAAGGCCAGGTTAAATGAAGCCTTGGGTGGCATGGTTCAATGTGAGGTGTCCCTGCTTATGGCAGGGGGGTTGGAACTAGCTGATCTTAAGGTCCTTTCCAACCCTAACTATTCTATGATCTATTAACCTTTTTTCCTGTTGTCAGCAGTGAAGACAATGCTGACAGAAAATAAGAATGAAGCAGCATTGTCAAGGCAGTTATACATATCTCATACTCTGCGGAGTCTGATACATAGCATCTTTCTCCTACCTGTCAGATAAAGAAGCTTTCCTGACTTGTAGAACACTCTCTTTTGTTTCACTTAGTTTCTAAGAAACACAGAGAAAAAGTAAAATTATAGAGTTATGTAACATAACCAGACCAGGATTAAACAGATTTCTACAATCTAACAACAATGTTGGGAGGGAATTAGACTCCATGATCCCTATGTGTCCCTTCCAACTCAAGACATTCTGTGATCACATGATGTCAGAAAAATAGACAAGAAAGCCACTTTAATACAGAAAGGGTACAGTACAGGGTAAGAAAGGAAAAAAAAAAGATTCCCTGTTATTATATCAACACGCTTTTAACTATTTTTAATATTTAGCTTTAACAATTATGTATATCTACATATTTTCTTTCTTATGATAAAGCATAAAGTGCTTTGTGTCTTATCCATTATTCAAGTCATGCCATGGATTCCATTCTCTGCCAACATATACTGCCCATTCCAATTCTTCTAACCTCACAACAGTGATTTGATGTTTTCACTTGGATAAGGTAATTTCTTAAGATTGGAAAACACATTTATTTGATTTAAATTGTTTGTATAAAAGATATTTCCTACATCTTCCTTAAAACTACACAGAATTTCTCAGAGCCTCAGTTCTAGAAGCCAGAGATAAATTATCAGCTTTACAGAGGTCTGCGTGTTTGAGGTACCAACAGCAACTTTACGAAACTTTTCACTGTGCTTCTTAGACATTATTCTAAACAATGGTAAAAATGAATATGAATAATACCTTGATACAGTCCTCTGAAGTGTTCTTTGCCTCCTGATGCTCAGATTGATCATTTACCAATACCTTCTGTATTGTATCAGTTACTACTTGCCCTTCCACTGTTTTCATGGTTTCATCTGAACTATATTCTGCTGACTTCTCTAATTTCTTTCTTTCCTCGTCTACAGTGTTCATCATTGTTTCTGTCACAGCAGAGGATTTTCTATTATTGTCCTCCAGTTTCAAGTCACTGGTGTTGATCTGATCTTGATCTAACAGGAAAAAAAAAAGAAATGCAATAGAAGAGGAGGGCTTGCATTGTGTTTCTAGCTTCTTCAGTGACATCTCTGCTCCCTGCCTATGGCAGTCAGTCACTGGGCAGCAGAAGCACCATGCAAACATTTCCCACAGATTTGTATCCTCTGGCTTCTCACCTTCCTCCTGCTTATTAATCCTACCTTGTTCGCATTTTCTTCCGCCTGCCCTGCTACCAACAAAATCAGGCCATATAACCTTTCTACTTGCCTTTTCTTTATGCATGCTGATCCACAAAGAAACACTTATCTAGTTCTACACATGCCACATAGGCATTTCTTACTAAGTCCTAGTTC
The DNA here is from genome assembly GCA_002631895.1 of Agapornis roseicollis. Classification (NCBI taxonomy): domain Eukaryota; kingdom Metazoa; phylum Chordata; class Aves; order Psittaciformes; family Psittacidae; genus Agapornis; species Agapornis roseicollis. The sequence goes on along the minus strand of NDXB01021628.1, from coordinate 102,498 downwards.
ATGCAATTCTATCACAGGAAATGAGAGAATAACCAGACCTATCCAGCACACTCATCTGAGTAATGTCTATGTAATTAGTGTAAAGTTAAGAGAGCTAAGAAGTCACAATATTCCTGCAAGTGCGCCAACAGTTTTTCCAAGCAGTGTATCACAAGAAAAATCAAAGCAGCAGAAAAAGCAATTAATCTCTGGATAATCACCTCCTCTTGTTGGACTGAGATCAATTTATCTAATACAATAAAATTTGCAATGGTTGACTACTGATGCTAATATGCTAGTATCACTGTACTACTTAAGATTCATATGAAAAGGATTACGTCTTCTGCCAGTCTAAAACTACACAGGCATACCAGTTAGGAAAGTCATCTGCCCAGCTGCACATTCACATATCCAGCCCTTTGGTGCCACCATGTGGAATGAAAAAAGGAGCTGACATCGCTAATCATGCTCTATCAATTTCAAAGTTGTAACCTTCCATCACAGGTAATGACAGTCATAAATTTTTCTAAACATCAAACAGAATGAATTCTTCTCATGTTAGGAAGTAGATAAAAAATATGAAGTCCTTGATATTTGAAATTTGTAAAAGTATATAAAGTCAGTTATCAGAAAGTTTTTGTTTTCATATTAAAAATTAATTAGCTGTTCTTATAATGAAACATTAAAGTTCAAGTTTATATATTTTACTGTATATCGAAAGTGGCTCAGTAGCTTCAAAATAAAAGATCATTTGAAGTTTCAATTTTGTGACGATGAGAAGTCTATCATTCATAAATGCTTTGGTTGCAGCTCATTTTCTGGATTCTATCACATTACAGCACTGTGATGTCTCAGCATCACAATTTCAACATTGTATTTGTGAACACTGCAGCCCAACTTCACTGGCCCAAGAGAAGGGATGCCTGTTTAAGGACCTTTCCATTAAAGGGTACATATATGCTGTGGACACTGTGTGAATCTGTGCTACGCACACACAGAGAAGGCAACTCTCTAGCCCTCCCACACCTTCCATGGACATACACTGATGAAGAGCTGGACCCAAAGTAGCACCAAAACAACTGTTTTTCATCTCCTGAAAGGAAAAGGGAAATAAGAACCTCCTGCTATTTAGCCCGTGTTGGTTCAGCTTAGCCTCTGGCAGCTGGAGGATAGCAAACCATGTATTTTTAGAAGAATACTGAATAAATTTCCTGCATGCCAAAGCAGCTGATACTTAACACAGAAAATAAACCAAGCTACACCACTTTAAAATATTGTAATATGGCTAAGCAAATAATAGGAACAACATTCAAATGTTTCTATTCACCTGATGCTGAGGCATTTCTTGGTTTGTGCATCCGTGGCTTTGGTATTGGTATTTTTCTCTCCTGATTTCTTTTCTTTTGTAGTTTATTAATAGACAAGTCATTGCAGTGGTCACTTTCATTATTATCATGCTGTACTTCTTCAGCAGCTGAACACTCTTCATTATTTTTTCTGTCATCACCCCCATTTTGACTTTTCAGACATCCTTCTTCACCATCTTTTCTGTCATCCTGTATGTTTTCACTTTCTGTAAGTGTTATTTGCTGAAGCTTCTTTTCATGAAAGGATAAAGACAAGTCATCAACAGCTTCATTTTCCAAATCTGCTGCTTTTTGTGAAGCATCATCATCTGAGAGAGGACTCTCAACAGTAACTGATTTCTTAGTGCTTTCATCACTTGAATAACTTTCATTACGTTCTTCCCCAACACCTGAAAATAACACATTATCAACTTCTACTTGAGGCAAGTGTAAAAAATGGGACACAAACTGTATCTTCTATGACTGAAAAGTATTTTTCATATAATATTATCCCAACTTAAGTCTCTTAGCATTTCTCTTTCTGTACCTCCGATCTCTGCAAAGCCACCAAGCTTATTCTAATTCCTTTCCTGTCATCTATTTCCATTGACCCAATCCAAATAAAATCCTTAAAATAGTCACTGGTTAATTCTTACCTGTTATGCAGTTCAAATCCTTTCTAAAAATCTAGGTCTCCAACGCCATAAGTGGAAGCAAGTCAGCAACCACAAAACTAGGCATATTTGGTTACCAGAATCCAACCTCTATTCAATCCACTTCTATTGAAAGAATAGCAATTCTTTCTAATAGAAAGAATTCTATTCTCTTCACTTCTGTCCTATCTGAAATCTACTAGAAGATACTCAAAAGAGGCATCTGCTCCAGTGCTAAGGTTCATGTGTTTAACAAAAATATCTTTACCTTTGTGTAGCCTGCTATTTTTAAGTGACTTAATTTCAGAGTTCAAATGTTTGAGGAAGCCAACAAAAACTGTCATGATAGCTGAGTAACATAGTTAATGCAGGAGGAGCTTTTTTTCTAAATCTTGTTAGCAAAGCCAAATCAAAGCATCCACAAACTTTTAAAAGATGTTTCAGATGTGAATGAAAAACAAGACGCAGAAGTCCTTTGGGAAAGGACAGGCTGAGACATTTTGGCTTGTTCAGCATGGGGAAGAGAAGGTTCCAGGAAGACCTTAGAGCAGCCTTCTAATACGTAAAGGGGACCTACAAGAAATCTGGAGAGGCATTTTTTACAAGGGCATGTAGTTATAGGACTAAGGGAAATGACTTTAAAATAAAAGAGAGCAGATTTAGACTAGATATTAGGAAGAAATTCTTTAAGATGCAGGTCATGAGGCACTGGAACACATTCTCCAGCGAAGTTGTGGATGCCCCATCCCTGGAAGTGCTCAAGGCCAGGTTGGATGGCGTTCTGAGCAACCTGGCCTAGTGGAAGGTGTCCCTGCCCATGGTAGGGGGCTTGGAACTACATGATCTTTGAGGTCCCTTTCAATCCAAACTATTCTATAATTTTATGAAAAATACATTATGATATTTCAGACTCATATTTCCCTTAATATGCTCCACCATACGAGGAGGAAGAAGAGCCATTTGACCAATCTCCTTAGACTAAACATAAATATTATCAAATATCAAATGCATCCTGTCCCAATAAAAACAGCCAGATGAAACCTGTTCCTGGGTAGTGTACACTGCCAGGCAAGCATGCTCTGCAGTGTGTCATGCAGCCCTTATTTGCCAATTGTCCATACTGGGAAACAGTAAGACAACACAGCTTTCTCTTTGCCCATGTACACTTTCATTCACAGTGCTGTGTGCTACTGTCCCATTCAGGTGTAAACAGTATGTCTAGGAAGTAAAACTGGCCACCATAACAGTGGGAAACAGCTTCTGGTCTAGGAGACATCAGTGGCACCACCACTGATATCACTGAGAGTTCTGCTCCTAACTTGGAAGAGAAGGGCTAAAGAATTTAGAAGTTGTTAGAAAACAAAATCTTGTACAATCAAATCTACTCACAAAGACTGCCTGTGATCTAGTAATGAGTTAAGAAAGGGAAGAACAATAAGGAAGAATATTTTGTCTTACCATTTAGCATGTTATCTTTGTCACTCTCAAAGTCATCTGAGTATTCAGCTGCTTGCTCTCTTGCTGCATGAGCAGTAATTGCTTTTTGTAACTCATCCTGAAATGGTTTCACAAATAACACTTACATAGAAGGGAAAACTCACTTCTTTAAGATCAGCATCAATTCCTCCCTCTCACACATACATAAGATTAATCTATTTAACTGTAAGTCATTGTGAAGTGTAAGTAAAATACCCTATTTTCAATCTATCATCATTCCCCAAACTTTCCTTTGTTTTATATATATATGTGTGCGTTTGTGTGTGTATAAAATCCATGTATTAAATTTATATTTCTTTGTCATAAGAAATATATCTTGCAGATCCCTTTTCCATTTTTGGCAATAATGATGCATCATCATTTGACACTTCTTCCCCCTTCATTGGTTTTGCTGGGCAGGATCAGCACAACAAAAATGCCTGCACGGCCATCAGTGACAGGGAGGGTGATCAGGGACCTCTTTGTTGCAGTGCAAGAACCTGAAGCAGATGGCAGGTCGGAAACAACAGAACCACTGGTATTTTGGGCTCCCTGCTGCAGGACATCGTGGACACAGCATATATAAACGTGTTATAAATGCAACCAGCCTTACTTATAGATTAAAAATACATTAAGAAAGGAATCTCAGCTGATTCAAGACTGAGTCACAAACCACTGAAGGCCTAGGGCAAGGGGTTTTTGACATGCCTCTTATGCTGTTCCTGCAGCACCTGCTGTCAGCCGCTGCTGGTCCTTTAGCCAGAGACCTGTTTGCAGGACCATGAAGGATAGGGAAGTCAAGCTATCCACATCCTACAGCTACTGATTCCCAGGTCATACACAGGGAGCAGCTTCTGGTGTCCGCACACAAAGCCACCAGCTGCCCAGTTTTCATTTTGATTTGCTAAACCGGCTTTTCTCTGTGCGTTGTCTTTAACAGCGAATTGCTGTATTCGCGGTCGCAGAAACCCGCTCGCAGCCAAACGCCACCGCTTCCGGGCCCCACAGGCCGCGCTGCTCCCCCGCGGCCTGCCACCACCCCCACCCCCCCCGCTCACCTGCACTGCGACGCGGCCCTCCGACCTCCGACGGCTTCCTGCCCTCGACATGGCGGCGCCTCCGCCGGCCGGCGGCCTTACCAGAGGCACTGCCCCCGGCGGCAATGCCTGTCGCCTAGTAACGGCGCCGAGTGACCGGACAAAGCGTGGGGCAGCGGCGGTCCGGGACCGGCCGGCGGAGAGCTCCGCCTTCTCGCCGGGGATGCAGGTGGGGCGGCACCCACGGTTCTATGACTGCGAGGTTTAGATTGATGTGCTGCCGGCCCGGGCCTGCGGGGCCTCCGTTCGCCGTGACCGCCGGCGCAGACGTTAAGGACAGTGGAGGACAGACATGTCTGTGCATCAGAACTGAGGCCTTCTGCCACCACTGAGCAACTTTCTTACCTGGGCCCAAGTCAGACCTCACCTGTGCTTTGGAGAAACCAGCTGTGGTCCACAGATACATTATTTCTGCCCATACCCTACATACAGCCCACATACCTGCTCCCACAAGGTACAGACATATCTGTGTGCCACCACAGGCATATTGTTGTGGCAGAAGACACGTTCATCAACCCCACTCTTCCAATTGGGTAACTGTCCGATATGTCCTTCTTTGGATTTAAATCTCAGATTAAAATTTTAAAATTTAAAGATTAAGGATAGAATTCACCTGGTGCTTGTACCTCCTAATACTCCAGTTGATATTTCCCCCAATGGTGGTTGAGCAGCACACATGTTGAGCTCACTAGCCTGTTTGGCCAGACACCTCACCAAGCAGCACGTGCCCTTGGCTATCCCCAAGCTTGTCTGTCCTTCATCTGAGCAGAATGATCTAGGAATATTGATCTCATGCATCAAAAGAAAACTGCTAACATCAGGACCACATACAAATGCAGACACTTCTATTCTTCCTCCAGTTTAAATGCTTCTGATTGCTCTTTTACTAAAATAAGATGTGGTCCAGTTGTTTTAGTGATAATAAAGGACTTCTAACATGCTTTGTGTACTAGTGTTATATTTGCATGTATTAATATTCCTCCAAATGCATTACATTTTCACATGTGCAGAGGAAAATCTCTGACAGAAACATGGAAAGAATACGTAGGACAGAGGACAGAGCCTTAGGACTTGTTTGCCTCTTGTTTATTTATGTAATGTTGTAAAACCAGTGCAGTTACGCAAAGGCCTCAAGACACTTAGGGGGAAAGAGGATCCAAGTTCTAACACGTAACCTTGGATTTAAACTAACAACTGTGAATGATTAATTGATATTTATGTATCGCCCATGAGTAGCTAGCTGCTTTGTTTACCTATATTTCTTTATGACGAACTAATGCTTGATTTTTCATGGCATTTGTTGAGAGTTATGCTTGCTGCACAATTTTTTTTCCTCTATTCAGCCTTAATTTTGAATCTATGCTATTCCATCTTGGTGCAATTCCATCTCTCTGTGAAGACTGGACGTACTTGTTTAGAATTTAAAAAGTAAAAAAAAAAAGAAATGTATATGTTCTTTCTCTGTAATATGTTATCAATTGCTAACATTAATATTGTTATTAATAAAATTAGCGATTGCTAATATTTTAGCAACAGCTAACATTAATACAGGTTAACTTATGTCCATGTCACAAAAAACATGAGCTGCACAGTTTATTAAATTCCAGAAGGTGGCAGCAAAATATTTTACAAATCTGTTCATTTTTCTGGTAAATGTCCTTTATCCTAGCTTCTTTTTCATTACCACTGGTGTATGTGGGAGACATTGTATTATTTTAGATCAGTTTTCCAGCCTTACATATACTATAGAGATGGAAGAAGATTTGTTTTCAATTTTTGTGCTGTTTATATGAGTCATACAATGAGACCTCGTTATCACCTGTATTGTTAAATATTCAATGCACTGAGTTGTTAGGATGTGAAGGAAACAAGACCAGTACTATCAGCACTGAAGAACTCAAAATGCATGAAGATGTTTTTGTCAAAATGCATGAACATCAGATCAGCATCTTCTAGACTTACCTCAGGCAATAAAACCCATTGAGACCCACTGACATGAATAGGATTTATGCCTAAATATGAAAGTAGAGCTCTGAGTACAAATATAAAGGTTTTTAAGAGTCTTGCTTAACTAAAAGGGGAAAAAAAAAAAAAAGTGGCTTATTAAGGACAAAAAGCAGAAGACAGGTAGGACAGAGTGCTGGGTCATCTCATCTAGGTCCTGCTTTACCAAGAAAGGTTGGACCAGATGATCCCTGAGGTCCCTTCCAACCTGGTATTCTGTGATAAGATTTTATTGCATCAAAATGAGTGTTATCATCTGCTCTTTAATTAGTAACTGTTGAGTATATGACAAGTATTAATTGGACAAGGAAATGTACCTTTAAAGGTAAAATTGCTCTTTCAAGTATACATGGAACATTGGGAAAATAATCTAAATAATCCCAGCAACTATATTCATTTGGCTAAAGTAAACTTAGAAGGAACATTTAATTCTGTTGCCCAAGTGTATGTTCTCTGCAATGGCCAGAACCTTAAATAAAAACTTTTTAGAACAAGCAGTACCATGCAATGTAATTCCAATCTGCAAGAATGATGTTATATTCAGAAAGCAGTCAGCTATGATGAGTTTTTTGGATGGCTAGCTCATATGCATATAAACAACTTCCAGAAGTAGTTTATTTTATTGATGTGGCTAGAGTTTCTAGGATTGGATTCAGTGTTTCTTCTGAATAAATACCACACAAATGAAAAAAATCCAAAATCATATACTATAAATCATCTGAAGTCAAAATAGATAAAACCCCTTACAGGAGAGAAATGGTGCTTGCTTTGGTATTCCTTCCCAAAGTCAAAAGTTGTACTTGAAGGAGACTTAACAGCATGACACAATGCCCGAGTTAATGCACACTCCTCTAGAAAGTGGGTTTTGGTGTTTGTTGCAAGGGTCTCCACACATTAATTGCTATTTCTGTTAACATCAGTAGGAATTAGACATCTAGCTCCAAGTGCACCTGACTCTTGGATTTTGCATACATGGCAGTTTAGCACAGTAACATAGTTAACAAGTGTCCTGCGTTCAGCAGTAGCAGTCATTTTTCTCCTCCTTAGTAGCTGGTGCAGTGCTGTGGCTTTGACTTTCAGCCTGGGAACAACGCTGATAACACCAATGCTTTTAGCTGTTGCTCAATAATGTTTACTCTGACCAAGGACTTTGTGAGGCTTATGCTCTGCCAGGGAGGAGGGGAAGCTGGGAGGAAGCAGAGACAGGACACCTGACCCAAACTAGACAAAGACGTATTCCATACCACAGCATGCCATGCCCAAGATGTAAAACTGGGGGCAGTTACCCAGAAGGGCTAGATCACTGCTTGGTCAGGCTGGGTATTGGTCAGCAGGTGGTGAGCAGTTTTATTCTCTTCCCTTGTTATTTCCCTTATCATTATTATTATTGGTGGTAGCAGCAGTGATTTGTGTTATACCTCAGTTACTGAACTGTTCTTATCTCAACCCATGGGATTTACATTCCTTTGATTCTCCTCCCCATCGCTCCAGGAGCTGGGGGAAGAAAGAGGAGGAGGGGTGAGAGAGTGGACTGCGTGGTTTTTTTGAGTTACTGACTGGACTTAAACCATGACAATGAGTCAGGTAGCTTCTTTGGTTTTAGACAACAAGATCTTCTACCTGTGGGTCATTCTCCCAGACATTCTTAAGTACAAGTATTAATCTTTTCACATTTTCTTCTCAGTTCATATGAAATTATACAATATATCATATTTTGCAGGGCTATACCTGTCCTGCCAAAACATACTGCTCTTTTTTCGATTGTCTATAAATAAAGCCAGAAATACAATCAACTTTGTGTCTATAGGGTTAGTTAGATATGCCAGGGAAGCCACATTCCTTCACTGTAACTCATCCAGTACAGACATGTCTGCAGTGGGCTTGACCTTTGCTGTCTCAGATGGTGAGAGCAGCGTTGCTGTGTTGGGAAAACATTTAGTGTAGTGTAAGCACAGAAAAAGCTGGGTTCCTCTCTGAGCTTGTAACCTGGAATATGTGCTGCTCCACCTCAGCTACTCAGAGGCCCAAAGGTGCCTGGACCAGCTTAAAATAAGTTTCTGAGTAACTGAAAAAACCAGCCACCCACCACTGCAGAGAAGTATACAATAGGACTTGAGCCTTTTGTTCTCCTCACCAATGTTATTTTAAGTAAATTACATTCTTTCTTAGAGAACAAACTGTTCAAACTGTGACACTGCCAGTCTAACTGGGAAGGATTTGACAACTCACCTTAACTAACTTAATTCATATTGGCAGTCCTCTACCAGTATCCGTGGATTATTCCACAGCTGCTCCTGCAAGAGCTGAAGGACTTGGGTTGTTTCTTCTCAAAATATCATTCTGAACATCTCAGTCATTTCTGGAAGACAGATTTAGATACATTTCTTGACCATCTGATTCTTTTCTTTTTTTTTTCTAACCAAAAACAATGGTTAAACTAATGCTCAGAGCAGCTAAGCAGGTAAGTCAGGAAATACTAAAACTCAGGGTGCTAATGTATCTTTTCCCCCTGTCCTTTTGCATTTTTACTATGATACAGTCATTAATTGACTGAGTAATTTATTGAATTTGTTTACATGGAAACCCCATTTTTTGGATAAAAATATATCTTTTCAGTTTTTCTTAAAAGAAACTCTCATTATTCAGTGATTAACACAGCAGCATGGTCCCCACTACATAGTGAAAAATGGTTATATTCCAATACATTAATAACAAAATGACTATGTTTTGAACCACATCTGCAACCACAAGCTGTCAGATTTAAGTGTTAGATGAAAATTTAGCTTGACCTTTTCATCATCATTCATTCCTGTAGAAAGTCTAATGATATGAAAACAAAATATTTATTTTACTGCAACTATATTCAGTGGTTTCCTACAATGTTTCCAGAATAGAGCAGCTAAGTTTGCGATAATGTGTTTTTAATGCATTGAACACAGCAATATTCTTAAAATTTGGTGTCATGGAAAACAGGTAGAAATTCATGTTGCTATCAGATTTGTCCTCTCACTTTTACATCTAGATCCTGATTTGTCAGTAATTAAAGAAGATGTCAGGATAAGGAGGTGTGCAAGCTTCACATAGTGAATTCTTGCTCCCAGGTATATTACCAGAGAACTTGAAATAGATAAAACTAATATATATATATATATGTAAACATATATGTTGAAGGAACAGGCTGTAATACTGGGACAAAAGAAGGGAGTAGCTAAGATGAATAAATTCACAACTGTTTAATTTATATGGCAGTTTATGAAGAATACACGTTATTGTCTCTTTAATTTAGTCCTGAGCATTAGACTTAGAAGCAGCAGAGGGAGGTAGATATCCAAAAAGAAAAAATAAAAAATCAAAGGGTCAAACACCAGGTTCCTTTATTTTTTAAAGTTATTTTAAGCTTTGTTTTTTTAAGCCCTTTTTTTTTTTTTTTTTTTTTTTTTTTTTCTTTTTTGTTAATAGTTCTTGATGTGATTTTAAGGAAAAACATTGGAACACACAGGAATGAGACACAGCTGTTGTGCTTGGTCATAGTAACAGACAATGAACTTTTCAAGCTTGTTATGTGTTGATGACAGCAGATTAGACTTCCTGTAAGAGGAGTCAGAAAATGCAAACCTTTTCACATCAAGTGGAGTCATTTTGTGTGCAAATGACTCAAGCTACTGGTATCTTTGTATATAGATAAATTCTTCCTTTAAATTCTTGCAGATGTGAGCTCTGGTTGTATAAACACCTTTGATAGAAACCTCACAGACCTGCAGTTTCATTAAACATTTGTCACTTGCAAAACATCTCTATGTCTAATCTTGTATTAATGCTGTCAGGAAGAGCCAGCAGCTGTCGAATGCTGAGCAGTAACTCAGACCTTTAATGCTATGGCACATTTCACAGAGAGAGGAAGAACACTTGTCGGATTATCACCTGGGTGTTTGAGAAGTGTCAGAACTCCAGCTGCTTCCACCTGCAGGATCACCAGAGAGGCAGACACAGGAGCTGGGTTAAAGACTTGGACAATGTCCCGCAGACTTCCAGCCCCAAGGGACAAGAAGTCTGACATCATTAAAATTAATCAGAGAAAATGGATGCAGTGAAAGGCCAAATTAAATTGCTCTGTGGTCAGAAAGATTGATTGGCTAATTCTCACTGACAATAATAATGTTTTCTCCTGCTCTTTACGTCTGTATTCCTCCCTTGTCTCCTTTTAATTTTCAGTGCTATTCTAGTTACGATAGGGCAGGAAAATTTAAAGGAAAATAGAGCTGCCAGGTCCGGTTTTGCTATTGTTACCCTAATGAAGATAGAACTTTATGGTGCAAGTAGCTTCAGCAAGAGAAGATGCACGATTACTTTGCTCGAGTAAGTGTAGCAAAACAAAGGTATATTGAGAGCACACCGACTGTATTGATTAATCTTTTTTAATTTATAATTGACCCTTATAAGATGGTATTTTTTGTCTCTTTTGAATGTGCTGGTTTGGCTGTCAGTATGCCTGTAAGATCCTTGCTGCTACAGTATCTGAAGACTTCCTAGTCTGCAAGGGAGTTATCAGTTTTTCCTGGCACACTGCTGAGAGAGGGAATTCTTATTTCTATTTAGAATATGTAGAGAGAAGACTTAGAAGCTGTTCTAGTAGCACAAAGGCCTGCAAAAATTCTATGATGTTGCAACTTTGGAGGATTTCTAATATGCCTGTCTTTCATTAATTTATGCCTTTAACCAGTGAAGAAAATTCCGATATCATGAGAGCTTGTACCAATCAGAGTCAGTGCTGCACAAGAAACAGAAGAACATCCATGGTATTTCAGTGCTTGATAAAATTTTTAAGCACTTGCTACCAGCTGCCATTTGTGGTGGTTTTATTTTTTGTTTTAGTAGAAAAGCTGTTGAGTGGTGTTTTTTTCTGTATATACAACAGACAAGGCATGTATCTATGATAACGTATGTCCTGGGTTCAGCAATCGCAGTCAGTTTTTCTCCTTAGTAGCTGGTGCAGCACTGTGTTTTGACTCAACCTGGGAACAAAACTGATAACAGGACTGGTTTTAGTTACTGCTCGAATGTTTTACTCTGACCAAGGACTTTGTGAGCCTCATGCTCTGCCAGGGAGGAGAGGAGGCTGGGAGGAAGCAGGGACAGGACACCTGACCCAAACTGACCAAAGAGGTTTTCCATTCCACAACACATCCTGGGATGTAACATCAGTTACATCCCGGGATGTAACTGAGAGTTACCCAGAAGGGCTAGTTTTCTGGGGTTTGGAGGAGGTATTCAGTCGGTGTTGAGTGGGTTGGGGTGTTGTGAGTTATCTGTCAGCGGTTGGTGAGATGCTGTAATCTTTTCCCTTGTTATTTCCTTTATTATTATTGGTGGTAGCAGCAGTGATTTGTGTTATACCTTAGTTGCTGAAGTGTTCTTATCTCAACCCATGGGAGTTGCATTCTTTTGATTCTCCTCCCCATCCCTCTGGAAGCAGGGGAGGGCAAGAAAGGGGGATTGAGTGAGTGAACGAGATGCGTGGCTGGGTTTAAACCATGACAGCATAGTGGAGAAAACTACATCAGACCTGCTTCTGAAGAAATAAATAATAGCAAATAAGTAATTTACTATTTTCTATTTAGCATATAGATGGGTAAATCACTGATTTTCTAGTAGATTGGAGCCCTGGTTTCCTTAGCTTCAGATACACTGTACTCAAATGTTCCTTTAAAAGAGAGCCATTTCAAGGGAGGACATTTACATACCCTTTTCCCTTCTCTAGACCAACCAATACGTGTCCATTGGTCATGAGTCTGTGGCTGCAGGCTGAGCTCTGCAATGATAATACCAGAGAGACCTGCAAAATACAAGCTTCAGACCTTGTGTAGTTCCTATAGAGACCAAACTACTTTATGATATTTTTCTTGTGGATGAAGAATTATATTGACTCTCCCTATTATTAGTATTGTTGTGTACTTTTATGTCATCTCTACAAGGGCTATGGAAAGAACATTTCATTCAGACTTGTTAAGGGAAAGTGCTGATTAACCCCAGCACTTGGCATCAAATAATCCAAGTTAGTAATATGGAACATTAAATCAAACTCTGTGTTTGCAAAAGAAGCTTAACAGTTCATCTTTCTTGTTCTCTATGTTTCCTTCCTTCCGTCCTGTGACTTAGTTTATAGCCCCTGCAACTGATTTGAAATTTTGCAGATGCTAAGATTACTTAGTTTAGGTTTGACAGCAAATGGCATCAGTCCAAATCTGTGCTGCAGGTGATCTTTCTTTCCATTTACTGTTTCTTTTTCAAACTGGTTAGTCATCAGTTATTAGTCATTAGTTCAGGAGATTATCTAAAGCTGCCCCAAGACTGGCTCTCTGTGCCAGGGCTCTTCAGCCTTTTTTGTCAGAGGAAAACCCTGAATGGAAGCTAATGGGTATGCCAAAAACCCATGAAGTGTAGGAGAAGATCAGAGTGCCAAACCTCTCTCACAAGGGACTAAGGGAGAAAGAAGTGCTATCTTAGTACAGAAGGGAGCTGGACAGAACACAGTGGGGAGGACACAGCATGAAAAGGTGGGAAGGGATAACCGAGCTCTTTGTATTTTTGAGTGTGCGTGCCTCAGGAAAGGCATGGTGCCTCCTCTAAGTACATTTTCATGTATGAATAGATTCAGATTAGCTGATGTAAGTTGCATTTTCAGTTACATAGGTCCACCCAGGCCACTTGGGAAAGTGGGAAGGAGAGCTGTTTAGCTTCGGTACTGCAGGATCATGCTAACAGCTGCACTGTTTCCATACCTGAAGTAAATTCAGTCAACAGTAATGCTGGTATCACTTGCTGCAACACCTTATGCCATGAAGATATGTTCTAAATGTTTGAGGTGCATGGAAACCTTTCCAGGTACAAACCCAATACAGCTTTACAAAGATTAATACTTGAAAATGATATTTTAAAACCATATCTGTAAGACCATTTGTAACATGAAGTTCCATTATCAATTTTAATTTCTTTCTTAGTTTCAATACTGGTGCCTTTTAAGGAGGTAGAACCTGATGCTAAAGTTACTCTTTTCTGAGATTAAAAGTTATTTAAAACAAATGGTTCAAAACATACTTGAAAACTGGCAGTGAGTCTATATGCATATATATATATGCACTCACATTTATAGTACAGTAACAGTCTAAGCATCTGACTTCCTGCCTATCTACTTCATCAATGAGCTGTCTGTGTTGAGAACAGATCCTGGGATGTTTCATGGGAGGAGCCAGCATGATCCTTTTCATCTGTCGCCTATGAATTATCCATAGTATAGCAACTGAACTTCCCACCAATGGTATTTTCTGAAGCTTTATAGTTCTATAGTGTTGACAAGCTTTAGATGCAAAATTAACAGGCAGCATCCATAAAGCAGAGTGTATTTACCCAGCTGCTGAGAGCTGTAAGCTGTGAAAGCTATTTGATGACAAAATACAGCTGGGAACTGCATTTTGTCTTGTTTCAAAACATCTTTTTTTCCTGTAGAAGAATAATAGAAAGCAGATCAAGATGAACTACTGATTGCATGCTGATCTTTTCATGCAGTGTTTCAAAGTTGAAACATTTCATAAAAACTCTTTTTGCTAATGATGTGAGATCCATTTACATTGTAGTAATTGCTAAATGCATTGTGCAGTGCTTTTCTTATACAAGATTGGTGCCTCTTTTCCTCTTATGTTTGTTTTTTCCAAACACACAGTTATTTAACCTCATAATTCAAATAAAATATGCCAACTCTATTTCCAAGTCATCTAGGGAAATACCATGCAACTCAGGCATTGCTAATAGGAAGCACAGTTCACTTCCCACTTTTGAGCAGCAGCAGCATTGACAGATGCTGATAGTGGCTTACTGCACAAGAATACCTATTACAGATCTAAGGGGATTTTCTCTAGTACTATCTACTTACTTTTGGTTTCTAATTTTCTCTCCAAAATCACCAAGGGATCCTTGGAAATCAGTGGAGATCTACCAAACCAATCTATTTCCTTGTAAGTTCTTCCAATTTGTGTCGCCAGCTGCTGAAAGAAGGCCCTTATAAAGCTCCTGGGATTTTCCCTCTTTTTGATACAATCCAGTCAGTGTCTAGCTCATAGAAAAAAAGAGGAAGATCCCCAGAGGTACAATGTTCATGATACATGTTTAAGCAAACTGGATTCAGAGCAATAAAAGGCAGTGGCTTTCATATATGCTATTCTGTGCATTCAAGATATTTAGTGTTCAGTGGTGGTCTAATTCTTCACTCCTGGTTTTAGCAGGAGGACTAGAAAAATCTGTGAAGGGGCAGAGCTTGGGCAGTGCTGAGGGTTTTTCTAATTCTTTACGGCTGTATTATGTCAGTGAGAACACACTCTTTAGGTATTGAGTTCCTGACATTTATCTGTGGCTTAGTGTTGTGTAAGGAATGGCTTTAGCCATTGTGAAGTGGGCGCAGAAAGGCTCTCCCAAGTCAAATGGTGCCCTTACACAACTCAGTACCTCCTCTGCTAGCTATCTTAACTAGCTTTAATCTTGCCTAATACAGACAAAAAGACTGACGGAATCAAGACTACAGAGACTTCCCTATGTGTTATACAAATCCTGTTGATAACTCCGCATATGTATTTAGCAATTCATCTCTGCTTTGCTAAAAGCTAGCTGGCTACAGAAAGCTATCCTTTGTGGAGGTAAAATGCAACATGTAGGAAAAAAAAAATCCAGAAAGATATTTAAATATTTAAATTAATGGAGCAAAACCCCTGAGTATGATTGTGACTGACAGGGTGGGGTGGTTGTGCTTTTTCTTATGGTTTGGGGCTAAATACAGTCTTTTAAAAGAAGCTGGAGTAATCCTGTAATGTCTTGTAATGAGAATCATGCCTCAAGGTTATGATGGCACCCTACTTGCACCTGAGAGATAATAGCCAAGTAGGCAGAAAGAAAGCTATAGAAGAAAATAGGAGTTGAAATTATATAGGAGCTCCAGTTCTTCAAAGAGGGGAGAGAAAAAGTAACTGACCCCAATTTTATTTTCAGAAAGTGGTTATTCCCCCCTGTAATAATGGTGCTGGTGACATTTTGGAGGGTTTCACATGATTCAAAGTGTTATATTGCCATTCATGAATGATACAAACAGCCAAGTGAATTAGCAGCAACTAAGTATTACCTGCTTTTTAATTTAGGGAAAATTAACCTTACAGCAGACTTCTTGAATGAACATTTAAATATATACTGCATAGCACATTACTTAGTCTCAAAAACAGTCTCCATGCAGATTTGGATGTTGGTTTTTTTTTTTTATGTTGTAGCAGTGTTTTTCCATTTCTTCCTGAAAATGCTTACTGTTGGCAAACAGAAAAGAATTTAGTTTGACACCAATTTTTCCAAGTGACTGAATCATCCAAGCTCACAACCAGTGTGATTGTTTAAACTAATCTCTTAATTTGAATGTTCAGCTTGGCTTGCGGATATGAAGGTGACTGCACCATTTCTGTGCTACAGGTTCTTAAGCATGCAATAGGTGTATAGGCTCTTTTCACAGTTTCAGTTACATGGGAATTTTAGTGTTAACTTCTAGGGGAGTTTCTGTTTGAAAGACTATTTGCATGTTTTTCCCCCGTCTTTATTTCTTTCTCTTTCCTACACACTACATGTATAATACACAGGATACAATAATAAGTCAGCCTCAGTATTTGAGATTTTATTTCCAGTGCTAAAATCATATACTGCATATACAAATTCTACGCAGATACTGCAAGTTGGCTTTTTCAGTATTATATACTGAGCTAATGCTCTCCTTCTAAGGTAGACTTTGATGTTTGCTGATTTAGCCCACAGTTATGAGTTCTGTGAAGTGGACTTTTTGAGTTATGTCTACTTATCCTAAGATAAGCAACTATACTTAGATTTGGTATCATTTTATTGTTAGAGAAGAGTCTACTAACAGACCCATAGTTGTTAATTTGCAGATGTGAGCATGCAGCAGTACAAAGCTTGATTTATTTGCTTGCCCAGCGCTATGTTCTATAATTACCTTTGGCTTCATTTCACATGGGACAAAAACCATAACGTGTTCCATGGGGAATCATCCAAGTGTGTTGAACTCAGATGTAGTACTTAAATCTCTTTTAATTTATTTTTTCTCCTGTGCCCTGTATTACTTTGTAATTCTCACTTACTTAAAAAGATTTGCAATGGTAGAATTCATTTTTGAAGGGTAGAGATTTGTACTTAGAAACCAGGTTTTGGATATGCAGATTCTTTCTCCTTTCTTTTAATGGAATGAGAAAAGGTGTGATGATGTGCTGAAGGTTCTTGTGATTTCTGCAGTCTCTAAAGTTATATTGAGGCAATGATGAAATGTACAGACTATTAAGGATGACTGGTCGAACATACACACTTTGAAGATTCAAGTTTTTGGCAGGCATAAATACTGTCATAGGCTGAAAAGAATCAATTTTAAATTATGTGGATCCTGGTATCCTTAATTTTATGGCAAATGCCCAGCTAAACAGTCATGACTGCATCCAGGGTGAAACCTCTGAATAAAGTATAATGCTTTTGTTTTCTTGGTCAGAGGTGGCAGTAAAATTAGGAAAGGAACTAAACTGTAAAACCTTGGTCCTGCACATGAAAAGGAACATTTAGTGTTATACAGCTACTATAAAAACATACCCAGGTTCAGAGCAAACATTCTTTTGTTCACTGACCCTGACAACAGAGTGTTTCTAAAGTTACTCCCAGAAAGCCAAGTTCTCAGTTACTGGAGGAAACCCATCAGCACTGAGCAGTGTTTTGTCACATTCCTTAAGACAATTAAGTCATGGGATTGGTGAGCACTTAAAACAAAATAGAGGAATCTTTTAATCAGTTTTTTAAATGACCTGTAATAAAGGAAGATACTGACAAGTACATCCTTTCTGCTGACTATCACATTACTGGTAACCGGCTGTTGTCCATGGAGAAACCATGTTTATGAGAGTTATAACTGCTTCAGGGTTTTCTTAAATAGGGACTGTGGATCAGAACTGCAACCCCTCTGGAAGAGGAAGTGCAGCTGATGCACAGGAACTTTACCTGCATTAAATAAGACAATTCTTACTAATCAGCAGGGTCTGGAAATGTGTTGTTATGCTGCCTTTTGCCAAGTTTAGGCATCTGCTCCTATAGTTCATGATATCAGAGTGAGCTATAGGAGCAGATGCCTGAGATCATATGAACCTGAGAACAAAACATTTGCCTTTGCAAACAACACTTTCCACTCAGGGCTTTAGATCTTTCAGCCAGCCATGTTTTTCTTACAAAGATTACAAAGATTTTGCCATGAAGTTCTGCTTTTCTTCTTGAAACTGAACTTCAGAGAGAGGTTAAAGAGGTTATGCACTGTAAAATTAATCAGATGTTTGACCAGATGCTGCTGCCTTTCCAAATTCGTGACAAGTTTTTTAACTGGTATTATGTTTTAAAAAAGAAATCATATCCCTCAGCACTTTTACAGCTCTTTCATTAATGAAACACACACCAAAAAACCCTCTTCTCGTATGGTAGTTGGCTTTCTGTCCACCTGTCACACAGGTAGTCACCATGTAGTATATTTATAACCCGTATTTCCCTCCAGAATGTCATTTTTGAGGTATACATTCTGGGCTTTGGAGGAAGAAGCACATCAGTATTTCTATAAAGTCCTTACAGGGAGAAGACCCTGTCTTTCTGGATTTAGAGTGTGAGGAATTGAACCACTTGTTTTATCCCTGTAACAATGTGAATTTTGTTAATTCCAATCTATCAATACTGGCAAATCCAGATATTGGCTCTTGGACTGTTTTTCGATTTTGGTCTTTACAGTAGACTTGTATTGTTAGGGACAACAGGCTTCTATTGTGATGCAGGTACTCTTGTAAATTCTAGTATTTCACTAGTTGCCCATTCTGCCACTATGTATCATTCACTTCACTTGAGGCTATAAAATTGTATAAATATCAGATTATAGCAAAGGTCCATCTACTTCAACATCCGTTCTCAGTCGCTGATAACACCAAAAGTACACAGCAAGCAGTTAGTGGTATTTCCTCAGAAAATTTTCTCACTTTATAGAAGTGTGTAGGTCAGAAAATTCCCGAGTTATGGCTAGTGGCTCTTTATATTTAATACCCCTCAGTGGGTTCTTCTAGTGATCTGTGGAGTGACTCTTGCACTAGACCTCCTTACTGGGCTTTTAAATATTGCTATTTACACAGAGCCCATTAGTACTGGGCGTGGAGGAAGCTATGATGCAAGGTTTAAGAGAGCAATGTAAGATTGTATATGAACATGAGTAACAGAAATGTTTCTCTTTCCAGACATAAATTCCTCTATTTACTGCACTTACAGGAAGTTGCATATTTCTCTTCCTCAGCTGTGATCTGTGAACATATTTTGTTTTAATATCTGAATAATAGCATCTAAACCATCTCACATGGAGTGCAGGGAAATGAAGCTCTAATGGCTGTGAGATCCTTCCTGCCTGAGCATTTCTAATCCCTGATCAGAAGCAAATCACAGTAGTGACAAATGCTGATATTTTTATTTCACTCACTGGAGGCTTTTCTACCTTTTGCTGGAGGAAAATGCTCCCTTGCACTCAAACTCTTTCACCTCCCCCTATCCATCTGTGCTGGGGATCTGAAGCAATGCTGCTGAGCCCTTTTGCCCAATGTGCAGCAAACAATTGTGGAAGTGGCTGGTAAAGCAGTAATCCCTTTGTGGTCTAATCTGTTAATTAGACTCATTAATTGTAGGGCTACTGATTAATTAATTTGGAATTATCTAGCTCAGCAAAATTCAGTCTTCAGCTTAGAATTTGTGGCAGAGATTCTGATTTATAAAATTAATCTTACTTATAATTCAGAAAGCATCAGTTAATAAAATACATGGAATGTGAGAATATAAATGCAAAATATAAAATATCTGGTCTCTGTATTACTATCTTAAAAATGTTATATTAGAAAGTTTTTCATGTTAGCTGTTTCACTAACAGTCTGTGTCATTCACACTAATGTTATCACTTTTATTTAGCTGATGTGTTTTACTGTAGTTCACTTATTTCTAGAGTTCCGCTTTTGTTTTATAAGGAAGTTATACAGCAAATTTAGCTCTAATCAGCGCCAGTGTCAGGGTGCTACCACTACTATGATGCTACATTTGCACAGTGAAGATATCTATCCACTCCAATACTTTAGTTTAATTTTCCTGCTGAAATGCTTACAAGTCTCTAGGATATGGCGTCTGAAAGCTTAGTGTTAAGAATCCAAGACATAGCCATAGTATTTACTCTAGGCTTAAGCCCTTTTCTTGTATTAGGCAATGCTCCTGTTAAGTTGCTTGGCCTTGTCCATACTGAAGTCCTCTTGAACACATTTAGCAGTTAAACTTTGAGGGGTTTTTAAGTGTTAAAAGTTGAGAACCAACATGAAATATTATCTGTCCTGCATGAGAAGGGCCAATGATTTATCAGTCATAAGAAATGTGATAAAAACAAGTTGCAAAAGTTTAAATCACTAAAATGAACACTCTAAAGTGCTATAAATGGTATTTGGAAGAGTGTTTAGTAATTGATATAACTTTAAAGTTTCAGAGGACAATCGTGATTGTGGTCACCAGATTATTTTCTATTCTGATCTGATCTAGCATCAATCTAGCCTAACTTTGAAGCTGGATCCTGTTTTGAGCAGGTGTTTGGATTACATAACCTCTGTAAGTCCTTTCTAGTCTAAATTATTGTATTATATTACCTGTTTTGACTTTGCATTAGTATGATGACATTGATATCATTAAGGCTTTACATGAGGCAAAAGAGTGTGAGCTCAAAGATGGAAGCAATTATTATTAGCACAACAAAAGATGGGTCCTTTTTCTTCATTAACTCTTTTCTGCTAAACAATAAAGCCATTTCTTTTATCTGTTCACTTTGAAGGTGATCCCACAGATGTGAGAAAAAAATCTTTGGGAGAAATGAACATGAACATAAACAAGAATTAGAGGGGAATGTGGCCCAACAGCTTCTTGGAATTATAGTTCTTTTTCATATATAAGCATGTGCAAAGTCATTCTGGTTTCTACATTTGTAGCCGTTATTAGTAAGTACTTATTGATTTGTTTTTCAGAAAAATTCACGCTGTAGATGGGTAGCAACTAATCATATTGGATGCTCCCTGTGAGTCATCACTCAAATAAGAAGGGATGGATTCTGCTCCCCAAAAGAATGCCTCTATATATTCTCTAGTATTGTAGCTAATAGTGAAAGTTAGGTATTAACAAGTAACTAAATACTTCCAGAATTAACATTATCCTGATAATACTTGTAAAATATGAGTCAGTGTGTAACATTTTCAGAATTATTTCACCAACTGACCACAGATAATAGTGTCTTCCCAATAACTAACTAATCTCTTTGTTTTCATTTACAGGAGTGTTTCCTGATTACCTTTTGATTTGCTCTTGAAGCAGTCTTACTAGAATTTCATAGAAAATAATATCAACACTTCTTTGTGCATTTAGACTCAGCCCAATGAGCACAACATCTAGAACTCTTTAAAGTAAAATTATTTAACACTGTTGTCCGCTGAAAAGATATACAATTTATGTCATGGCTGCAATGGATGTCCACACTTAAATCCTTTTGTTGGTTTATGGATGACACAAAATAAGTAATGGACCAACCTAGGCATGTCAGACAACAACAGTTTATGACAAACAGAAAACCACTAAGAGCATTGCACTCACTTGAAAGAGCATCAAAAAAAAAAAAAATAAACATCCATTATATAGAATACTGTTAATGTAATTGCAAATAAACATTTTTAAAGAACATTTAAGTACCAGTTTCCAAGATCTGTTTGTATCAACAATATCTGAGCCTTTTTTTGATTCATACCTTAACTTGCTGCTTCCTTACAAATTTTGCTACTTACTGCAGGTTAGACTAAGGCAGCAATGAGAGACAAAGATTCAAATCTTTCTCAGCTGCTTTTGTCCTCTACGATTTTGCACATATTATTGATTGTGAAATGATTATTTGATGTTGCCTTTGTACTGGACTCAGGAGGCCACATGTTTTTTTTACCAAGGCCTTGATTTTCAGGGTCCTGTTACAGTTGTTTTATTTTTTATTTTATTTTACTTTACATTCAGGCTACTATTTATGTTTCTCCCTTTTCTGCAGAAAATATAGTAGTAGAATATGAAAGTGAAGCCTGGCCTTCCTCCAAAGGTTAATGGTGAATCAAATTCTCAAACTGTGAATGAGTCTGTGTGCCTGTGTGAGTTTTGTAGGGAAAGACAAGAATTTCAGGGTGGGGACTAGGGCTGGAGGCTGGTAAGGCTACCCTTTGCTCATGACAAAATAAGATTGCAGAAAGGACACATGTTTACATGTTTGCACAATGTCCCTGGCTGTGTAGTAGAATAACAGAATAGTTAGGGTTGGAAAGGACCTTAAGATCATCTAGTTCCAAATCCCCTGCCATGGATAGAGACACCTCACACTAAACCATGCTACCCAAGGCTCTGTCCAACCTGGCCTTGAAAACTGCCAGGGATGAAGCATTCACAACTTCCCTGGGTAACCCATTCCAGTGCCTCATCCCCCTAACAGTAAAGAATTTCTTCCTTATATCCAATCTAAACTTCCTCTGTTTATGTTACCCCTTGTCCTGTCACTACAGTCCTTAATGAAGAGTCCACCCCCAGCATCCCTATAGCCCCCCCTTCAGATACTGGAATTGCTTTTTGTTTCCACACTATGTAACGCATCTGTGGAAGAAACCCATTAAAAGTTCAGGTCTGCTCTTTGATGGACAAATAACATGCTACAACATTTATTTTTTTGATGTTTAGCTGCTGATGGACTTGCTTCTTGACAGTGTGTCAAAGAACCACAATATGTGTAGATTACAGTCCAACGTACCACAAAAGCTTTTGTGGAGAGCTTATTGCAGTCTGGTGGATGCACAAAATATTTAATCTGCTCAGTTATTTGCATTAAGAAAGAGAAGGTGTGCTTAACTTTTAATAGTTCCATGATAAATTAAATAGTGATATCTGATTTGGAATAGCTGCTGGTCTGTGACAGGTACCATTAGCATACAGGTGCTTGAGGGTTTTTTGTATTGCCTTTTTTTTTAATTGTTTTTTTTTCCTGAAAGGTTGTTGCACACATGAGAAATAGCAAATAAAAATAGAGGATATGGAAAAGAGAAAAGAAAGAATATCTATTTATTTCCAATAAAAAAAATGAGAGCACAGGTGTGTGATAGCTGGTTTCATTGCAAAAATATCAGTTTCACTGCATTCATATCGGCTTAAGTGAAAATGTACCAGCTGGAAAAAATTAAATCAGCATGAATCATGCATCCAAAAGGTCACTGATCTAAAAATATCCATCCCAAGAAAAAATAAAAATGGTGTATGCAAGCTAAAATTGCTCAGTACAAAACAAAATCCTTCTAAACATTCTAAACTCAGGACATTAATTAATTTGAAAGTAATGCAGAAGGAGGCAAAAAGCCACCCTGTGATGTCACTTTCATTATATGGAACACAACTAAGGAGATAAAAGAAGATCACGCAGAGGCCAGGAGCGAATTAAGCTTCTTTATCTCATTGTGGAAGGGGCAGAACGTATATACAGGTAGAATTTTGTATGGAGAATAAGGAGGAATTCTAAATGGCTGAGTTTTGATGATCACTTAAGTGTACTGATGCATAATAGGTGATATACATGCAGGTGCTGGGGATCATAAAGACACCCTACTTGTCAGTCAAAATTACAAAGCTAACAAGTGAAACCAAGTCCCTCTTCTTAATATAAGTTCCAAATGGAAATTCTGAAAAGAAAAAAAAACACCAAGCTCTGTCAGATGCTGTAGTTCCCTGTCACAGCCTAATGGTTAACATGAATGAAAAAATAGAGCATAGGTATGTGATGGGTATGAAAATAAAGTGTAGGTGCTCTTGTAGTTAGATCCTTTTTAGAAAATCTAGAGATGTTTTGATCCAAAAGTAGATTATACAACATTTGTCAAAAATTGTATGTGTGTGCATGCCTGTGTGCATCTGAAGGATACTAAAAAGTCTCTCTTTTCCTGTGGTAAAATCTCATTACAACATCATGCACTGGCAGAAGCACCTTTGCAAAGACAATCATGCCACTTGCAGTCCAAGGGAAGGCTGGACATACAGCCACACAGGGAAATGACATATGTATTGTCCCATATGATTTTTCCTAGAAAATATAGCTCATATTTAATTTTATCAATAAACAGCCCCTGTACTCTGAGCCATCCAATTACAGCAAAAAGGGCAGATGGGCTCACACTAAACTGTTGTAAATAATATAATTCCACTAAATTCAAGGGACTAAGACTGATTTATACTGATACCTTTATCAGGCCCAGAATATTTACAGAAAGCGTTGACATTTTTTCTTCTGCCTGCCAGCCTCTTGGTTCTGCTTTAAAATCTCATGTCTGTGCATCTCCTTCTCTCTACCTATCATATCTTTGGACCTTGTAGTATACTGAGGGCCAATTTCCATGTAAAATCACTTCTTAATTGCAAAATTTCTAATGAGTTTAATGAGCTTCTCTTTTTTCTTCAAATGTCCATTTTTCTTGAAGTCACGTGATATTCATCTTCTTCTGGCAAGTTTATTGGCTTCATAATTTTGCTTGTATTTATTTTTACAGTTGGTTTGGTTTAGTTCTGTTTTTTGTTTTTTTGTTTTTTTGTTTTTTTTAAGAGAGGTAGGAGGGGACATAGAAGGAGGAGCAAGTGCCATAAAAACTCTTTGGGACGATAGAGAGGAACAGAATTTTCACCATATTCTAAGATAGGCACATTCCAAGTTTATTTAATTTCCCATGAAGTCCTTTTCACTAACTTACCTCATTGGCTGTGGAGGAACAAAGATTATACATGGAAGTGAATCACTGAATCAGCAAGCAGGAACCAAAACAGAAGCAGAAGCCCAAGCAGTGGATCATTGCATTTGAAAAGCAGGGGAAGGCAACGGAGTACGCTAGGAAACTTAATGGAGGAACTAAAGGAGTGCAGAAGCTGAAAAGAAAAGGACTCTGAGATTAACAACTGCTCAATTTAGCAGCTACTTCAAGTGAGGTTGTGGTAGATACTTACATAGTTGGTGAAAACTGAGAAGATGCATTCAGATTAATAAGGGTTGTGTAATTTAACATAACACAGATTTTTACCCTGTCAATTAACCCATAACAACAAAACTGTGTTTTAAGGAATAAAGCCAATTATCTTAATTATGTGAAAGCATATGTTATTGTTGCTGCTTGTTGATACAGCTGTCATTTGCAGGATTCCTCACTCAAGTGTTTTCTGAACAACATTCCCAAACTGGCACATTCAGTTGTGGGCATTAGCAGGTAAACAAAAATGTTGGTTTGCTAATTATTTACAGTATTTACTGCACAGCTTCTAAACCTTGGGAGATCAGTGTTGATATGATTGCTTTTCTATCGTACCTAGTTTCCACAAAAACAGAATCCAGAAAAACTTGAAATATTCCTGTGTTCCTGACACAAAATCCCTTTCTAATACAAAGCACACTGTTGGAGGATTGGTTGTGATCTGCACCATGGTAAATCATTCAATATTGCAATTTTACTTCAACACTGTGATTTTTCACAGCAATTTTTATAGCAATTTCTCAGCCTTAGCTTGCAGTCTAAGGTTTTTGCTGGTTAAACCAGCTTTCCATCTCCAAGGTAAAATTACCTCTGCAAGCAACATAATTCTTCATCCAGCAAGGACAAGAGCAACAGCTGTTTCAGTTGCACTGTTAGATGAAGAAGGGCAAAGAATAATCTGGTGCTTCTGTTCAAAACTTACTGTTTCTGGTTACCAGAAACCTTCCAGCCATGTTTGGATCCTTGCAACCACAAGTAAGAGAAGACACTCTTTCTGACCTCCCAAAAGGATTCCTGGCAGCATCCAGTAATGATTGCATTTATTCAGGAGACGAAGGGGACATTAGCCCTTCAGATAACTAGGAGGAATTCAGAACACTAGATCTGGGATGGAAAATGCTGCAGAGAATTCATGGCAAGAACCCACACTCATGTTATGAAGAGGCAGAGGCAGCAGTCAGTGTTCATCAATACCCAATTCCATTTTAGGAGTCTGGTGCCAGTCTGTCTCTAGTAACCCTGTGAGTCCTTTCTCTTGCCACAAACACCTCTCACAAAGGCTCTCAAGAGTGCCTTCATATTTGTGATGGGTCAGACTGTGGAACAGTCCTGAAGCAAATCTAACCCTTTTTAAATTTTCATCATGATAGCTTTATTTTTCCTCACTTGACACTTTACTCAATGTGCAGATTTGCCTTTTTCAAAGTCAGTAGGGATCAGTGGGAGTGCATGATAAAATGGCTGAGGATGCTTGAGTCCATGCAGAAGCACAAAGGGTTAATGCACAGTGTGGCTGAATAAAAGCAGAAAGCACAAAATAAATATTAGAAGAATGGTGAAAGCTGTGGGAGGTCTAGGAAATGTGTAAGAGGACTTCCATGGATAAGACAAATAGCTAGGAGGAAACATGCACTGGGCTGTGGGAAACAACACATGATGTGTCAGAAACACTTCACATACATCTTAGTGTGACTAAGTTATTTTTAAGACAAAGGATTAATGTTCAAGTTCATGAGCTCTGGAGTGCATTGCTGTTTGCAGATCATTTATCACAATTTGATATAACTTTATTTTCAAATCATGAATGAGTATGACATTCCTATTTGTACATATTTATAGGCTCTAACATCCCCTCTATCCTATTCATAACAGGCATTTGCAAGTTATGAAAAACCAAATCCAAGCCAACTATGCAAACAACTATACAAAAGCATCATGCTGTGCAATTCTGACTGTTAAAGGGATCTTTACAGCCTTGTTGAGCTCTTCTAATTATGCCAGGTTATTCAAAATCATCAGTCCTTACACTTCATTCCTCCATCCAGCTAGTTTTCACTCTACAAATATTATAACATACAAAACATAGCATAGAGTAGCAGCAATAAGAATACTTAGTCATTACAGTTCAGGCTAGCCATGAGTCACTGCCAGGATACTTCACTGTGTTTTGGTACACATTCAACACATTGCTGTCCCTGTTTAGAAAAAAGGCAAGTGGTTCTCAGCTGCTAGTCAGTTGCAACAGGAAGCTAATTGCCATCTAAATTGCCATCTAAAATCAGTACTGGCTCTTTACGTCCACAAATGTAGGTCCCAGCATTGTATTCCTGATGGTTTTGCTGTAAAAGATTTTATATTTATAAGGCTGCAGCATCACATTCCCACTTAGTGAATGCTGTTCATAAACATCCACATCGTATAAGTCTGTTTGCTATCGCAGAAGACTATGACATCCCACGTGGCCATGAAACAGGAAATAAGCATTTCTTGTACCTCCTTCAGTATAAAATATAGTGAGCATGAGACTAAATGAGATACCCATTCAAAGCAAACTCATCAATGTAGTTCCATAGGCAACTTCCCAAAAACTTGTAGAACTTCTTACCACAATTTGTTGTGGATAATTAGAATGTTATAGGGTATCAAAAAGCAACAGCACAAATTACTGTAAAAGGAATTCATCAAAGACTCTGAAATGCAATGTGAAATCCTCTGACGTAGGAAGTGTTCTGGAGAAGTGCCACTGGTTGCCTGGTCTCTTCTCTCAGAATCTGTTGCTGGCTGCTGTGAGAGCAGAAGCAGGAGGCTAGTTAGACCCTTTGTGTGAGCCAGTGTAGCTCACAGTTCATCTGTCCCTTTATACAGAGAGGCACAATTCAGTCAGTCAAACTGGCTTACACACCACACTTTCGCACCTTCCAAAATTCAGGTGTCTTGTAATTTCAAATCTGCCACAGTCCTGGCACACCTGAATGACAATCTGTTCCTATGCTGGGCTTTCCAGCCTCAGCCTCATTAATCTTTGGTAGCTATCTTGGCCAGACAGGGCAAAATTCTGGATATGAAAAAAGAGGAAGGCTCTCCATTCAGACTGCTGTGAGGGTATTGGGTTGTGCATCCATATGGCTGTGAGGGTATTGGGTTGTTCATCCATGTGGCTGTGAGGATATTGTGCTATGCCAGAGCAGACTGAGCCAATGTAACAGTGCTAGGGGAGGGATTATACTCACTGTAAGCTCCCTAGCCCTTCTTGCCCTCAGTGAATCGACATCTGGGCTGAGAGTTGGAAAATGAACGATCTCCATCTGTTGTCACCAGTGCCTCTATGCCAAAGGACAATTTAACCTTTGTGAAATTCAGGGTTGCTGATGATTTTCCCAAGTTTGTGCTGCAGTATAACATGGCACACTCTTTAATGCTTGTTTCCTGCTGCTCTGTTGTTCAGTGCTGATCATCAAATTTATGCCGCATTTTGTCCTTTTCATGCACTGCTATCATCAGCCGCTCTACCTGGTGTCTACCACACCTCCACTGGTCATCTTGGGATTAGAGTCTGCCAGGAGATTTTGTCTGTGAGCAGGCTCTGCTATGCTACTTGTCTCTCTAGGGCCCTTTTTCTCATTAAGAGGTTAAGCAGAAAGATGAAAAAGCATCCTGAAAAATCTAAACCAGAAATGTGAATGTCGACGAATGGCGAAAGCATAGTAGGCTGGAAGGAAAGGAGTTACAAGAATTCAAACCTGAGCTCCTTTTGGTGTCCCACAACACACTTCACGATGTTCCTGAGGAACTGTGCTCTACAGAGTTGCTAGGGTTGATAGAACGTGTGAATACTGTATCTTTTGCCAAAATGGACTTGGACTTTTGCCAAAAGGACACTTGGTACTAGTGAAGGCAGTTCAGCAAGTGTGTAACTGTCCTTCCAGTGCAATGTGTATAAGCTGTAATCAACCCAAAGTCCTTCCAGAAAAACTTTCTGGTATAGACATGACCTCAGTCCTCTACAACAAAAACCCCAGGCTGATATTTGTGCAACAAAACTATGTGTGCAAACATTTAACATCTCTCTTGCATCCATAACAGGCACAACTGCTGTGAGGTTGAGTAACCAGTTTGATGGCAAGCTGACTCTTCATACAATCCTGAGAACTGTGCATAAACTATAATGAAACTATAGGCATTATAATCATGCTTTCTTGCACAGTATTCTGAAATTTTGGAGGAAGATACATTTACATTTGCCTCCTGAAGAGAGACAGGTTTTGTCTGTCTTCAGTAACACTGTGGTCATTTAATAAAAAGGTATATGTTCACACTACCCTTATTATGTACGATAAAAAGATATGATACTATTTCATTACATAGTTTATTATGAACCTTGCTGTTTTTCAAGGAATGTGTAGTCACAAACATAATTTCCTACCTTTTGTGTGAGAACAGTATTCTCCA
The DNA here is from genome assembly GCA_002631895.1 of Agapornis roseicollis. Taxonomy (NCBI): domain Eukaryota; kingdom Metazoa; phylum Chordata; class Aves; order Psittaciformes; family Psittacidae; genus Agapornis; species Agapornis roseicollis. The sequence continues at coordinate 73,525 of NDXB01021628.1, read as the reverse complement.
TTATTCTGCTAAGCGGCAGTATACCATGACTCATAGATTCTGCCTCATACACATGGCACCAAGTCTTTTTATCTGATTAAGTAAGATGAAAGTGGAAAACCTTTTAATCAACATGAGTACTAAATTTAAATTGAGAATGCACATTGTGATCAGCAGAGATCTCATGTTCTCCTCTCCTGTGATTAGAGAGATTGACATGCCTTTGCCACTAGCTGGCTAGGGTGTGTTGCTTGTGTTGCCAGCAGCCATAGTCTCATGTGCTGATGCTAATGAGCTATGACATGTATTGTTAACTATTTTGACATGAATTTTTCTTTTGGACAGATGTTGTGTGTAGTATTAGAAAAGTACCAGCCAAGTACATCACTGTATTACTGTTTTCAAAGAAAGTTGTTCCATGGAATGTATGCTGAAAAGCAGCTTCATCTTAGGAATGTAGTTTCAGCTCTATATTAGGATGAGCATCTCATCGTAATTATTTTGGGGTAACTTTGGAATGTGCAATAGGGAATACATGGAAATGACACAGTGAAAATCAATTTGTGAAAACAGAGGTCTGGTATCATAGCGATATAAATACATACCAGACAAATTACTTCATGTTTATTGCACAAGGCTACACATGAAGTCACAATAGTAAAGACATGCATTTGAGAAAGTGAGAGAGCAGTTAGAGCAGACAGTGGGAGGTCTTTGGTCTTCTGGCGTGTGATCAAACAACTAATCAGCAACCCATCTCCTCTGGCATGTAGAACTGAAATTCCACTTAGAAAAATAGGGAAAAAAAATCATCAGCAAGGCTATTTAGGGAATTTCATGTAGAATGATGGCTTTCCATTTTCCCACTGAAAGGAATATATTGGTCTTAAGATAATATTGGGCATTACTTTCTCTCTACAGCTCTTTCACAGTTCAGAAAATTTTCTGTTGAAATTCAGAAGCCTGTCTCTACCACGTATTCAGTATTCCTGCTTGGTACCCATGAAATATGTGGCTGTCTTGGCTTGCTAAAAGAGGAATGGAAAGAGAGAAGATTTTCCTATTATGTAGGCTATAACATCAGATAATAACCTGTCTAGCATATACTGTTGCCTCATGGGTAGGCAGTGTACATCTCTGAAGAAAAGTAAAACTATTTGAAGCATTACAACAGAAAGCAAACTGTAGTCTTTTTACAGCACATTCCTTCTACTTTTCTTTCTTTCTTTCTTTTTTTTTTTTTTCCACAATGACAAACTGGTTTTCACTTTGCAAGAGACTCTTCTAACATTNTTTTTTTTTTTTTTTTTTTTTTTTTTTGTTTTTTTTTTTTTTTTTTTTTTTTTTTTTTTTTTTTTTTTTTTTTTTTTTTTTTTTTTTTTTTTTTCCTGTAATAATTTTCCTTGAAATAATTAAGCTGGATTTCTGCCTTGGGTTATGTATGGATGCACAAAAGAACAGCCTGGCTTGAGCCAACCACTGCTTTGGCTATAATTGCTGCTATTTTTTACAGGTGCTCTATGTTGATTTCTGTACTTTAAAGGTTTACTCTTGTGTCCTTTGCAATAACATATGGAATTAGAGCCTCACAGAAAGCATTTAGTAGCAATGCTATGATGATAAATTTCAACAATCAGATTTCTGCACAGATGAATATCTAGCTTTGTACATCTTCTTTAGACCCAGGATCAGCTCTTCACTGAGATGCTATTCATTACGTGGAGAGCTAATACATCAATAATAGATTCAAAATAATAGTATAAATAACCCTCCTCCATAAGCAGACATAAAAGCAAATGCAAAATCTAGCTGGAATGTGCCTGATTAAAATCAGTTTTCTAAATCCTTTTAGAAATCCTTTAAATACGCCAGCTGTTTGCAAGACATGCTTTTCTTAAAGAGCTACATGAGTCAACCATTGCAATCAGGTAGAAATAAAGAGGTACTTCTTTTTAGTTCTCACTTGTCTACTGTGGTTCATAGTCTTTTAGAGAAACACGGTGAATACTGATAGTGTGGAAATTAATATGAGACACCACTAATCCCAACATTGCTGGAACATCCTGTTGCTCCCAGCTGTAGTAATCGGTGGGTTTAGTTTAGTTTACTCATGGTACTCAAGCCTATAACTTACAGTAGCAGTGGGATGCTTAGAAAATAACAATTTGATCATGGAAAAATTCTGAGGTTTTTAAATGGGGGAGGGGGGCGTGTGGGGGGAAGCTCCCAATTTGAGGACATGGAGGAAAAGGACTAATCCCCAATTCAGTATAACAATGAGATGGGTGAGCCAGTCAGTTCACAAACATCAGTCTCAAACCACTCCTCTGCCTGACACAAAGAAATAATTTGAAGTCCATAGGAGCATTCTGGGTTAGCCTAAGGGCTGTCACATGTTCTGATCAAAACTTGAACCTGAATGTAAGGTGAGGAAATGTACAAGTGAAATTTTTATCAGGCTAATAGACTTTCATAAAATGCTTTGATATTGCTGGAACAGTAATTTTGACACAGACTTTTTTCTGTCTGGTTTCGGTATTTTGGGTTGATTTGGGTTTTTTTTTCCTCAAAATAGTGATACTATTAAAAACTTGAACTGCCTAATGTAAAATGTAGGAGTCTAGTACTCTTATAAAAAGACAGTGTTTTTAGTAAAGGAAAGCCTTTAGCTCATTTAAAACATAAGTAATATCTCTTGGCTTAACTTTTCCCTTTGTTGCTTTTAGGTTTATAGCATTAGCCAAAATGAATCAGATTATTTCTCATAGCTCTGTACCTCTTTATAAAGGTCAGTGTGTTTAGTTATTAAAAATGTCGTAAAGAAGATACATGTGGCATTTTATGATATTGATCTGTTCATAATGTATCATAGTGGCCTCCACTGCTTTAATTTCTTTACTAGCCTACTTTTAGTGCTGCTGTCAAGGTAGGAAATAATGTTTTATGTCTTTCCTGAGTTTCCCTGTCCTTACCTTCTGCCTGCATTTTACCACTTGACAGTCTTTTTATCTTTGCACTTGTGCTTTCTGAATTCAGAACAGTAGTTGTTGGTCTGCAGACTTTATTTACTTCATCTCTTGTGCCTCAAAGAATTTAGCACCATATCAGCTATGTTATTATCCAGTACACTTGTACTGTGGAGAGATGAGATGCTGAAAATAATGTAAAAATTAAATATTCATTGACTTGAAGGTTAATTTGACTAGGAGTGCATGTGTGCAGGAGTAGTATGCTTGCAAGCTCTATAGTAAGTAGGTTTTCAAATTATGTAAGTGACAGGCTAATTTCAGAGTTATAACATTTCATCTTGATGACCAACAATGGAAATGGAAATGAATATATGAAAAAAAACAATTATTGTGAATATATTATTTCAGTTATGCTAATGGAGCAAATCCATACAAACCATGGGCAAATCCATAACAATGGAGCTAATCCATATTTACATAATATCAGAATTAGGCTTTTACTGATTTCGTCCTTAGCACCTACACCTGCTAGTACCCAGTACCCAGGATAAAAGGCTGAATTCTTGGTTAACTTCCCTTGTAATGCTGAAAGCCCTGGCAGTAAGAAAGCAGAATGGTACATTTGGATGATATTAAGATTACTTCCCATTTGGAATTTGCACTGTGGGGAAAAAAGGTGATTCTGTAGGAAATGTAGAGCAATATTCTGAATGTGACTTAAAAATGAAAAACTTCTTAGATTTTTACAGTACATGGAGACTCCAGACACAGGAATGGGAATAAAAAGCTAAAAGAGGTATCAAAACACTGTACCATGTATTGCCAGATGAATAAAGAGGAATGACTTCCATGGAGAAAAAGGTGAAAGCCCAGAGATACAAAAGGACTAAGTAAGCCTTTAAATTTTGGCTTCAGCCCCACTGGAGATGCTAGAGAGTTAGCGATTAGAATACAGTTAGTTTTCTCAGCCTGCTCTAGGGTTTGGGGATCATTCAGAATCTTTTCTGATTAGATCACTGCGTGTGTAGGGTTGGTTTTTGTTTGGTTTTCTTTTTTTCTTCCATTCCTCTTTTAGCATATTTACAAAATGTGGTCAGAAGGAAGATTTAAAAGAGATCTAGCACTGATTCACTTGTTTTAAAAGGCTATTTCACTTTATAGGCTATGTGATCTTGTGTTAATGACACAGGGTTGTATTTTCACCAGTGACACATTTAACACACAGCACACTCATCATTGGAAGTTATTCCTTACTTTAAAATACTTATTTTTCTGGTACATCTAAGGTGTTGACTCCACTTCTCCCCGGAGATCTTCTCTGTGCATTGCCTGGTTACGTGATGCTTGGGTCATTGATGGATGACATTCTTCTACTAGGTCATTCTCTCGTATTTTTTACATTGAGTGTTACTATGCATGATTCTGAGGTGTCTTAAAAAAACCCAACCAAACAAAAAAAAAACCCAAAAAAGTCCTGAGCAAAATTTTAGCCTTTTGAAAATTATTTCTCAGTTATGCAAGTTCAGCCTTTATATTACAAGCCCTATAAAATAAACATTTTATTTGATTTGAGCTTAATAAAACCTCATCTTAAGCTTCTGCCAAAATCATAGAATCACAGAATCATAGAATGATTTGGGCTGGAAGAGACCTGAAAGATCATCTAGTTCCAGCCATGAAACACCTTCCGCAAGACCAGGTTGCTTCAATCCTCATCCAACCTGGCCTTGAACACTTCCAGGGGTGGGGCAGCCACAAGTTCTCTGGGCAACCTGTGTCAGTGTCTTACCACCCTCAGAGTGAAGAACTTCCTAATGTCTAATTTAAATCTCCCCTCTTTCAGCTTAAAGCCATCCCCTTGTCCTGTTTCTAAAATTTTGTTAAGACAAAATGGTAACAGCGAAGTCTTCTTCTGCCTTCCTCTCGGGGTCTGTTTTCTTGTATATAGATAGGTGCATGGGCCTTTATTTCTATGTACTGATTAAGCATGCAGGGTAGCCTTTCTGTTTTACAAGTGACTTTTGAACAAAAATTCAGAAAGTAGAAAGGAATTAAAATCAACTTAAAGAATTTAAATGAAAATTATAATTAACATGAAGATCCAACAAGCTTCACTTGAGCTTACACTGGAGAAGAACTCTGCATACTTCTATTTGCCTCAGTTGTACTGATCTCAGGATAAAGCATGATAATACGACTTTAGTCCATTCTTCTTAACTCTGATCTTACTATTCAGTGCAGGAACAGGCCCATTGTTAAGTTCCAGGACCTAATGATCCTAGTCTAGAAGGAAATGTGCATTTATTGCAATGTCCATGGCACAGCTGGGAGAAGACAGTTCTCACTGTGTAAGAAATGCAAGTTATGTCTAGAATTAATACACAAAGCAGGTCGAATATTAACACAATTAGCATTTATACTTTGAATTCATACTCAACCTAAGTACAGAATGTCAGGTGCAACTCTTCTAAAAGATGAAAGGTAATGTAGGAAACACATCGGCTTTTGCTGCCTTTTGGGCAGAAGTACGATGATAGACTGTGATGAAAGGTAAAATTGACACAAATACAGGCAACATAAATGGAAGCTTCTGTGTTGTCCAATGCCTGCTTCACTTGGAAGGAGTATGAATAAGTGAAATGCAGAGTTTAAATGGTGCTCAATCAAAGCAGAGGACAAGAGATCATGCTTTAATGTTGGGTAACAATGAAGGGAAAATGAGAAGTCATTATATTTTTAGCACCTGGTCCTTCTAATTTCTTTTCTAATATAAGTTGCTCCAGCATAAATTTAAAACACAACGTATTTATCTCTGCTACTTGCTTTGCATCTCTGGGCCACATTATTTGAAAAGATAAATAAGTTTCCTTCTGTCATTGTGATTTATTGTGAGAGAACCAGTCCATGATAAATCATCATGCATTGCTGCAGTATCTGCAGCCACAATAGTCTATTGCCTATGTTCCACTGAATGGAGAGTTAAAAAATAATAGCTGTTAGCCCTGTGTCTTCCACTGCCTATTGTCTCAATATCAATTTAAAAAAACACTTTTTGTCTGCATTATAAAATTAGAGAAGAACATTGGTGCAGCATTGAAAGCTTACTCTTTTTTTTATTTTTTTTTTCCCATGTGGTGGAATAGAACAGAGGAATGATCTTTATCCCTTAGTTGAAGATTATAATAATGCTGGTTAGAGTAAATAATGTTCCTAGATGTTATATGCATAAATGGACATACCCCCACAGATTCCTTGTGAGAGGGTAGTCCCAAACCTGGAACATTAATGTGCCTTTTCTCTCATTACAGTATTACTGATGGAAAAAGAAACTTGCTTGCCTCTAATGAAAACACATTTCCTATCTGCAAGTTTCAAAAATTTTTTCCACAGCTGCAGTGAACTCTCTCTAGAAGCCATATGAAAGGACAGTTTTACATTAAGATTCCAAGTCAACATATAGAAAATCTTGTGATATGAAGCTAAATAATCCTAAAAATATCACAACTCTCCTCCACACCCCCAATAGAAAAGAAGAAACAGGTCTGCAAACTTCATCAAGGGTTTTGTATTTATATTCAACTATTCAAAACTGATCCAGCCCTGTTTTCCCATACATATCAGCAGATAACTAAATCTAAGAGAGCTTCCTCCTAAATGGTGAACAACTCATGCTGTGTAAAACCTCTGACATGCATTCAGCACCTTTGCTCATTAGCTTTTTCTTTTGTGACCTTTTTCTATAAAAATTTTAGTTAAAATTGCCTGGTTTATCAGCAGGGTACAGCATACAAATCTGAACAAGATAGGCTATCCTTTCTTGTGGAGAGGAAAATATCACAGAATATAGTCTGTATTCTCCATTTGCTTTGATTAGACACCAGAGATCTTCATGTACATTTTCAAAGCTAGGAAGATGAGTTTTCAAAGTGAATGTATCACAAATGACATTAAAGAAAGTGATGGCACCAGTGGTCAGTGAGAATACAGAAGAAATAGATGGAAAGGTTTTCAAAGAGATTGAGAAAAGGAGGCTTTTTTTGTATAAGTGATTGAGAGAAATTCTGTGCTTGTCAGAAGAGGGAGAATTAAAGCAGAGTTTGTTCTTTTCAGGCAAGCCCCCTCTTAAATTTGTGGTCTGGATAAAGAAAAATGCCTTCTAAGAAGTAATTAATATCTTTTATTAATGTAATGTCACACAACGAGACAGTAGTTTTGTTTGAAGTTCTCTGCCAGAAGATAAATTAGCACAATTGAACTGGGAAACGTGAAAGCCATAATTCACATGCTTTATTCAGGTAATTATTTAAATTATAGAAAAGCAAAAAAGGAGGGACTTACTTTTTAATATATCATGGAATAATCATGTGTCAGAAAAGTATGTAAAACTTGAAAAGAAATGTCTGCGAGTTGACAATTTAGAGTTCTTCTTTCTCTGATGATAAAAAGCACTATATATAACCTGTAGGCTACTGATGCCACAGACTAATAAATACTGGAATATGTAGCGACTAAAACTTCAGAAAATTGTACTGCTGGGCTTTTACAGTGTTTAATAAGTCTGGTTTATAGATACGGTTTTTCTGTATAGCTTTGCATCATGCATAAAATGAGTGAGACCACCTAAAGCTTTAATGTCTTTGTGATTTTTTTTTAAAAAACATTAGTGTTTTCTTGCCTCTTGCAATAAATAAACAATAATAATAAATAATAATAACATACTACTAAGGAAAAAGCCTGCAAGAATCAATGCAGGTGAGTTTCCTTGTGGTTAAACTACTTGCTTGTGGTAGCGTCACAAATCCATGTTTAAAGTAGATTGAACAGTCTGGTGAACTTGTCCGGGTTTCATGTGCTCCACAAAGGCAGTGTTACAATTCTAGCCCTGTGACAGTACACAAGAAATCAGTTTCAGGACCAAGTAAGAGAAGGACAGGACTGTTAGGAAATCTTTCCTAATCCCTGAAAGTGTATGGCATGACATGGGATTACTGTCATCTTCACCTTATTTTACAGAGATAATAATTTCACAGTTGTCAGAGCAGTATTCAGTTGATTTAAAAATCCAGTGTAAATGGATAATAATAATAGCAATTTTATACAATAATAGCAACCACTGTTAAGGTTTGGCTAATGTGATACTAATTTGGTGCTATCAGATATACTCTGAGTTTGAAAATATTGTAAATGTTTAATGGAATTCAGAATTCATCCTGAGCTGAGGTTTCCATACAAAAGAGAGGAACTAAGAGCATGAGGTTGAGAAATCATTCCTGCTCATTTCCTCTGAAATGGGAATATGATCAACGAGAGGTCTTTGAGATATGAGGCTCAGGCAGCTCCTGGAGCTTCATCCGTCCCTGAGGATGGCCCTTCCTGGACCAGACAGATGAAGCATTTCTTTATCCCTACTTTTTTCCAAAAAGACTCTTGTTGGGTGGCATTTTTCCCCTTGGATACCATTTTGGTACCCAAAATCCAGCTGATAGATACAATTAAATTATCAGCTCCTGATATCCTGCTTGTGGTGTCTTGGCCGTTATTTTAAAGGATGCTGTTGAATTTCCCTTGTTGGTTAGGCTTAATAGCTGGCTTTTAAAAAATCTGTTTATGCAGTGCCTCTTATGTGCTTCTTTTTGGCAGACATCTCAAACATATACATAAGATTAACAATAGTAATTTTTTTTATAAGCGTAGTAGCTTCAGAAGTTATTTGATCTTTGAATGCAGAAATGAGCATGCTAAATGCAGCCATCATAAGACTGCAATGGAAGCACTGTCTATAAAGCTGATAAACAGGAACATCTGGAGATGAGGTTGTTTGCAGCCAGAGACCCCTGCTTGTTACAGCAGTCTCCAGTGCTGAAATGCTGTTACTTAATTATCTCTTTTGAGATAGAGCGCTTTAGACTCTGTTATGTGTATGAGTTTGAGTGGTCAGTCTGTTCACAGGGTTTCAGGAAGCCTCTCTGCTCCAAAAAGGCTTGCAAACCTACAGAACAGTGTTATAGAATATAAAAACTTCCATTTTCTCAGATATGTTTGCCACTTTGCCAGGTAGAGGGAAAGTTAAATGGTGTATGTAACAGTAAAAATAAAGAGACTGCTGGATTACATGTAGGTGTATCTTTATCTACATATGATTCTGTGTAGAGTAAAACATTACTGTTGCTGTTGTTATTAGCACCAGGCTTTTAATGCTAGGACTAATGCCAATTCTGAATACTAAAAACTTCATCTGAGATAAAGGTACAAATTGAATGCCATAAGTGATCAACAAAAACTGAAATCCATCTCTTTACTGATACAGTGGAAGAGGAGAGAGAAAGGGTCATAAGAACAAGATATGTGGTGATGGAGGTGAATCCCATTTTATATTCTTAAAGGACTATCCCCTTCTTTTGTGGAAAAGAAAGATTAGTCTTGCAGTAGAAGCTACATCAAAACCCATTAATAATGAGTGTTTTGTAGAGAAAATAAGTAGGAGACAGAAGATATAGTCACAATGAATGATTTTGAGGGCAACTGACAGCAGTCTGTTCTTTTCATGGCCCTACCTCAGCTGGGAGCACAATTCTATGCACTAGGAGTCTGATAGACATACAAAAAATGATTCTGCAGCAAGAAATGGACTAGTGACTGTGAACCATTTTAATGTCATACACAATAATAAAGAATAGGAAATGAATTACGTAACCAAAGCACTGATGGACTGAGAACAAAGAAACGCATTTTTAACAACTCTGATCGTGGGATTTGTTAGTGCTGAAATAAAGCAAAATTACTGGATGTCACAGGTATAATTTTTCTATAAAATGCTTTCTTCAAGTTTTGAATTTTTCAAGCCCTTTTTTTCTGCTGAAAGCACAGATTGATTTTTCCACTCACAGTTAACACCTAACCCCATCGCTAGGGAATTCCAGGGCCCAGTCCACAAGCTCCTGTCACTTGCATGCCTATTGTTTAGTTGGCAGTAACATTTTTAAATTTTCATTTCCCATAAACCTGTTGGCAGTTCTCAGATTCATGTTTATACAGATCAGTGAAGAGCTTTGAATTCTCACAGGTCTCAAACTTCAAACACATTTATAAATGCTTCTTTATTATTTCCTAGGCTTTGCCCCAGTGAGCACCATGGGCATTTTCACAACAAGATGCTAGGTGCCAGATGAAAATGGGGGAAAGCATGGGGAAACAAACAGTTTGGACACATAATTTTCCACACTGTTTGAGTGTAGCACCAAAATTTCTGGATTACTTGACTTTAAATTCTATGTTTTATAAATATTGAATGGAAGAATAATATTAAACAGAAAACATCTTAATCCTCTCACATTTTTAATTCATTCAGCCTTCTGTTATAGCAGAAAGTCATGCTGATTCGATACCTAAATAACCTAATTACTGTCTCTAAATGGTAAGAGAAAATAAAACCTCCTTTCCTTCCACTGAAAATTTGGCAATACATTTAAGAATCCAAACAAGATGGACCTGGCAAAGCTTGCAGTTCAGGAATTGGAAGAATTCACTGGGTGCTTATGTTTTGAATCCAGAAATGTCTCTTAATTACAAAACATGATTTAAATCTCCAGATGATGTCAACTGGAATAAGTCTGGCCTTTCCTAATTTATGCAAGGCTGGAGATTTATCCTAAGTATGTGTCTATGTTGTGGCTAGGCTGTGTCATACAGAATGGCTTAGACTGGGAAGCACCACGGTCACATTACTGGGGTGTTTTGCTCCAGCTAACACAAATTGCACTTGAGCAAAGCTGGTTAGGTCAGATCTCCAGCTGATGATGTCCTGACCTTCTAGAGCTGGACATCTTTGGATGGCACTGCAGGATATACCTTTAGTGTGATAAGACACAATCAATGTTTCCATAATATTCTACCATGAACAGCAAAAAAATGTTATATAACAAAACTTATGTGACTCCATTGCATTACCTGGTAAGACTTGATTAAACACACAAGATTTAAGATATGCTAGAATGACATTTTTTCGTGCTGGTCTGTCTGTTGCTCCACAGAAGATGTGGAGCAACTCTTTCACTTCGGAATTTCACTCACTTTTCTGTACAATATGTTACCTGCCAGAAGGATAGCAGAGATGATATTTCTTATATGAATGAGGGCTGGCTTCCCTTTATATTTTAACTTTCCATCCCATCTGCCAGAGACGCTTTTCAACTTGTTGAATTTAGCTAGAATCACATGAAATCAGTTCACTGCATACAGACACAGAGAATTTTTTGTTAGGCAAATTCACAAGATTTTAGTATGTCAAAAAATCATCTGTTTTTTTTTTTTTCCAAAAATTCTAAGTCACACCAAAGGGTAAGGAAGCTGATTGTCAGTTACCCTCATGACAAATAAACTGCTCCAACAATATTTGGGGTAACACTTCTTAAAACATGTGAATAAAACCAGCAAGTGGGAATCAAAAGGGACTAAGGGATAATCAATAACTTTTAATATATATATGTCTATGTATGTACATGTGTGTGTACATATTGAATTTGTTTTCTTGAAAGAGTTTTTGGCATTTCAGTGACAAGTACCACCAAGATGATTCATGGTAGCTTCCATGGAGTAAGACAGGTTGTCAAATACAGAGAGAGTATATCACTCACGCTTCCTTTTCATTGAAAATGGAGATGCCACTTCAAAGGAAAGACAAAACATGTTTTAGCACCTTTTCTCTTTTAAACATCTCAGAACAGAACTCCCAGCATAGCCAGCAGCCTTATCAGTGAGGTCATTGTTTCTCATTCTGCTGAAGCAGTCTGTGCTGTAATTAACCAGATGGGGCAGAGCACACAGTCTTACCTGAATAGACCTACCTATAATTCAGCTATCAAAGCAGGGAGTACAGCAAGTAGGATTTGAAGGGAGCCCATCAGAGATCCTGTGGATTTGCTCATGTGGCTAAAACTGGATGACGTGGGCTACGCCTATGCTAATAACTAGAACAAGCCATGTCTGCATGCTGGCCCTGAGGGCAAGTGTCACAGCATACATCACGTATACACAGGCACATTCTCTTAATTTCCCAAAATAGATAGGCCAGGAGTGCAGAGCCAGCTGGGAGCCATTGTGGGCCTTTGCTGTCCCTAACCTGTTCCCTGGGAAAGCCCTAGTTGGCATTGGGTAGAATTGGGCTAGGGAGCATGACCTCAGTAGGAGCATAGTGGGCAATCACATGTCAGTGCTCAGGTTCATGGCCTCATCTCTGCTTAGTCATGGCCATGCATACTAGTACCTGAACAAGCTAAACTAAAGCATGTCCTACATGTGCTTCACCCAAGCATTCCTCGTAGGTTGAATATAGGTAGATCCTAGAATATGAGCAAGAAACTAGCTGAGATTAAAATAGTATTCGCATAATTGGATCCTAGCTGTAAACAACAGAATATCAGTTTTTGCACTTCTCTGTCCTGCTGTGTTTGTTATACAGGAAGGGAAGACTAAATCATTTCTCTATGTTTATGAATTCCCAATGTGCATTAACATTCAGTGCAATAAACTGGAAAATGCCAAGTACTATTTTAAAGCTTCTTTTTCCAGACACACTGTGTCTCATATTCAGTCTTTTTCTTTCAGGCTCCATAGCCACAGAAAGGATGGTGAAGACAACAAGATGAATAATGTACTTAATTTAGAATGATTTTGAAAGCTTTTGCAAGTAGATTTCTTAAATCTTATGTTAAAGACAGCTATTTCAGTTTTTTTTGCTTTAGGGAAAAATAAAGTGCCTTCATATTAAGGGAATGTTTTCTCTATTCTGTTTTTTTCTACATACTAATGATAACATGTAATGCTTTTAGTTTCTTGGAGCTGTAGAAAAGCAAAACTTTTTATTTATAGAGTTTTATAAAAGGATCTGATTCATTCTCAGAAATAAATGATTTGGTACAAATTAATAGCATGTTCTTTACCTGCATCACTGAGAACCATTGCAGTGCTTATATGGGAACAGATTAGAGTTTATACTAAAAACCTCTCAGAACCCAGGGATAAACAGAGATTTGCATGTGGTGACCAGCAATGTGACAACAGTGGGTGGAAGTTGAGTGGGAATAATGTAGAAGGAGGGAAGTTGAATGCCACTGATTCTTTGGAGCTGAGAAACTGATAAAGAAAAAGAACCTGGCTTTTCTCCCTAGGATCAGTTTGGATGCAGGCAATCACCACTACCAGTGGCAAATTCCCAGAGGAGTGAAACAATTTACTCACTCTAGAGTTTGCTATGATTTGAAGAGGGAATAGCATGCATAAAAATATTACCATTTTGAGGAGATAGTAGTTACTAATATTGCAGCTTTCCAAGCAAGGGTAGGAACAATGCTCCAGATGAACAGAAATCGTGTTGTATCAAGATGCCAATGCGCTTTGTTTTTCTATATGTAGTATCAAAATTCCCATTGGAGGGAATGAACCAGTGGCCAAAGTATCAGGCTGGAGTGGATTTGCACATCTTGTTATTCCCTGTTACCCAAGTTAAGCAATCCCGTTCGCTAGCTCCTTTTCACAGCCATGCTGCTAAATTCTCCTGCTATGGTAACACCCACCCAAGCACATTTAGTGCAGTCAGTGCAGTTTCTCAGGCTTGACAGCAGGGTAACTGAGTCAGTCTGAATTATCTCAAAAATAACATGACAGAATCAAGGAAGAGCAAAAGCTCAGAAACCCACTGCTGTTTTCTAGGAGAAGCTAATGGAAAAGTTGAGGAGGAGAGGCAGAAATAGTTTGTTCTTCTTCTAATAACATATGATAACTTACTCCACCAGTCCTCTGCTGTCTTCTCTTGTATTTTTCAAATAGCCAAGATGTGGGATAGAAACAGGCAGTGAGTTGGATACTCACAGTCTCACTGGTGTGGGTTTTGTCTCATCAGTCTCACTTAAGAAAGTAGTGAGAAACGTTAATTTCTGTGTATTAAAAAACACTTTGCAGAATCTGAGGTATCACACACAGAAGCATATATCTGTATGTATATGTATTTGTATGAAGACATATATATATGTATGAGGCACATATATGTATGAACTGCTACTGTAGACACTCATGAAGTGGTAGGTTTTTCTCTTTCAAGTTTTTGGGAAGGATTGCATATCAAGGGCACAATTAGATAAGACAACCTCAAAGCGTTTCTGAAGCATTAGAGCAATTTTGTACCATTTCTGCTAATGGCAGAAGTTAACATCCACTAAAATGAGGGAGAAACATGTGAAACAGTGAATCTCAGGGCCAAGTCACAGATATACGTAGTTCATAGTCTGATTTATCACGTTTAGCAAAAACATTCATTTTCCACATTAGCAGCACTAACTAAACAGTAGGCAAGTCCCAGAGAACTATTTATGTTATAGTAACCACAAGTGCTAAAAACCTTTGGAAATGTACTGCAATACATTCCCCTAACATAAGTAAAACCTTGAGAACAGCTGATCCAGATACCCAGGTATCTAAGATAATTTGAGCATGTCACCCACATGCTAACCCACAGAGAAGCCAAACGCCTTTGAAGGTTTCCACTTAGAGCAATTTCAATGTATCCATGCAAACACTCCCTCAACAACACTGAAACTGAAAAAACAACGATAGTGCCTGGAAAAAAAATGGGCTGCTTATGAATAAAAGATAGAACTATCTAAAAGATCCAGGTCAACTTAAACTTCACGTTATAGTTACAATGCTGATCGTTTGCCATAATAGGGGAGCTGTGCCAAACAAACAGCTGACTACAGGACTATATCTGATATGTGAGATAGCCATTTATTAGTGGATTAATATAATATTAATGTAATATGAAGTGATGAAAATTTATGCTTGATGGCAGAATTATCCCTGTGAAATTTGCAGGCTGTCCAAACACGCTGTGGTCCAAAAACATATGGACAGTGAAAGGACAAAAAGGATGCATTATCAATAGTCAGAGGTAACAAAAGTATTTCCTCTTACTCCATTTCTCAAAGCCAGGGAAACAGCCATTGAAAATATCCTCCTATGAAAAGGAAAGGAAGAAACAGGAGAGGTAAGTAGAAGAAAGGAGAGAAAAAGAGAAAAAAAAAAAAAAAAAGAAGAGATAAAATAGCTGAGATGTGCAAACTGTATCTAAACCTTTGCCAGGCTTATCAACAGAACTGCCCGTGGATACCATCACTAAGGGCTGAGACATATATTCCTACTACAGGAAATTACTACAAAAATGATTATGAGGGTATCAAGCATTCATAAGAAATGTATAATGTGTCAGACAATTTAGCTACCCGCTTTATTAATAATCCTGTTCCTGGTGCTTCTACACGGCATAAATATTGCAACATAATCTGGCATATATAAGGTGTAGCAGCCTTCCAATATCTGAAGGGGGTCTACAAGGATGCAGAAGGACTTTTCAATACGGACTATAGAGATAGAACAAGGGGTAATGGGTTTAAACTGAAACGGGAAGTTCAGCTTAGCTATAAGGAAGAGGTTCTTTACTGTGAGGGTTATGAGGCACTGGAATGGGTTGCCCAGGGAAGTTGTGAATGCTCCATCCCTGGCAGTGTTCAAGGCCAGGTTGGACAGAGCCTTGGGCAACATAGTCTAGTCTGAGGTGTCCCTGCCCATGGCAGGAGGGCTAGAACTAGATGAGCTTAAGCTTGTTTCCAACCCAAACCATTCTATGATAATCCTGGAGAGGATTTTTAATCATCCAGGCAGCTTTCTTGAAACCAAAGCAAACCTATTCAACACCACACAGAAGGTTTTGTACCCTTTTATGTCCTCTATGTATATATATCCTCAGTTTCATGGTAGAAAAATATCACTGCAATGAGTTCCAGCTGAGCAGTCACCTTATTACAGACACCAAACTGGAAAAAATAACTCTGCAAAAAGTAATAATTATGCCTCAGAGCATGAGGAGCACCACATGGAGGATCAGAAACCAGCTTAGGGACACAACCAAGCCATTCAACAGACTTTACATGCTCACAGTTTCAAATTCTCACCCTCTTGTAAATACCATTACAACTGCTGAGTCTTGACACCATAATTTGAAATAGGTTTGTTCCCATTTTCATTGATGTCACAGTAAGATTGACTTCAAAAGAGATATCCTTGGACTCAATATTTTCCTGAATAGGTGAATGTCTGTGGGAATGATTTATAATAAAAGATATTTTAATGAAAACCCTAATTACATCAGCAATCCTTTCTGAATTCTGGGAGAATTTGGAATTTTATCCAGCTCTCTGAACTGGATTCCTGTTAGGAAGTTGTATATTTCTGCTCAAATATTCATTCTTTATAGGAAAAAAATCCTCTTTCTCACTTTTCACTTAAGAGAATATTTCAGAGGCAAAAAAAGCTTACAGTATATTGTGTCTTGCTTTGCTGAGTATCCTTCTGGAGAGTTTGGAAGGAAAGAAAAAATGACCATCTGTGAATTCATTCTCCATTGATTTGATTAAAATTCCAGACTTTTAATGAAGTTGAAAACCTATAAGGAAGAAGAGAAAAATAACGTTTCATTGATGCATAGGAAGGCTGGACAAAATACAATGACAAAAATATGACTAAAAGGCTTCTTTAGGAATAAGGCTTGCTTTGCCTTTTCTAATATGTAAATATTTGAGGAATACACTCCCTTGCTCCAGCTGTAGTATATGCCACAGCTTGCCTAAGCCTTTCACTGATGGTTTGAAAATTGTTTGGATTCTGCCTTTAACCAACATTTTTACTGAAACATTGTGAGAAGAGGGGCATTCTGCTGTAGTAGCCTGTCCTCAGACAGTTCCTAGAACTGTTTTCAGTGCACAAACCAGAGATAACTATTCTCATCAAGACTGTACCTCATTTTCTCTGCAAGGGCACAAAGACTGGGATTTCAGATGTACTCAAAGGACTTTGGAACATTAGTCCCATTAGTGTTTTTTATTTTCTTGTGGTGAAAAAGTGACCCCATGTTTAGAAGCTTTATCCTTGTTTCTTCACTTTGAACACTTCAACAGACCAAGCACCATCCAGGCCTATGAGGAACCTGAGGCATGTCTAAGACTAATTGTGCAAATAGTTGTGCTCCTGTGGTACACCTTGGAAGCCAGTTCACAGCACACCGCATCACTATTCAACAGTACAGGATCAGATTAAGTGCAGAACATTTCATCCATCATTCATCACTTGACTGCAGCAGTTGTTGTAAATGTCAACAAACGAGTGAAAGAATATGATTTATACATTACACTGGAGTTACACTAGAGTGGCTTCTGATCTGTACTCTGGGTTGTAATAGACAGAATTCAGCCAACTTCTATTACAAGAATACACTTGAATCCTAAACTCATTGTCAGGGTACATTTCTTATCCTTGCTAAAGTGAACAGGAAGCTTTAACTAGTAGTGAATACCCCAGACATTCCTAGGAAAAAATCCAGAAACTAAGTGAGGGGATGTTTTACAGATGGAGTTTAAATACTTAATCAGGGTACAGACTGTGGAGCTGTTCTGTGAAACACTTAATAGGTTAAACCACTGTCAATTACACAATATTCTCAGCACTGTGAAGCATAAATGGCATTTTCAGGTAGTTAATTAGCGTAGGAGAGCAAATGAGCAATAAAACATTGAAGACAACCAATTCATCTTCAAGAATACAAGAAGAAAAATGGCCTTTACAGAAGAAGATAAATGTTCCTGGGGCTGTATAGCCTATCATGTTGAGCATAATTTGCTGTCATCAGTACAAAACTCCTTTCCAAAGCAGTAAGAACTATTGTAAGTTGTTCTGATTTGCAGCTGAAACAAAGAATTCACAATGGCATTTCAGGCTTTTTTGCCTTCCTTTCTCATCCTACTCCTTCTAAAATCAATTTATCTCACCATATTTTCTCCAAGAAATCTCAGATATTATATGTTTTGGGTTTTTTTGTTGATTTGGGGGAGGTTTTGCTTTGTCCCTTTTTTCTTTTTCTTTTTGTAAATTATCTGAAGGTGGTTTTAAATTTGAAAATGCTTAAGGCCACCAGAAGAAAGTTATAAAAATAACTCCAGTTTTCAGGCTATGAAGTAGTTCAAAACCACTGGCCTTTTCACTCTGGCTTTTGGAGCTTTCCTCAGGTTTCTGCTACAAAGAAACTGTTTTTGAAACCCAGCTCCAGCTCCAGGGTCAGTGTGTGTTAAAAGGTCTCTGTGCCAGTGTGCTGGGGTGGCCTCAGCTAGCAGCTAGGCACTCAGCCATTTGCTCAGTCTTCCCCTGCCCAGCAGGACGTGGGAGAAAATAGGAAGGACATGGGTGAAAAAATGTGTGGGTCAAAATGAAGACAGACAACTCATCAAGTACTGTTGTGTGAAAACCAGATTGGATTTGAAGAATTTAGTATTTAGTTACTGATTTGATAATGGGAAACAAACAAACAAACAGAAGAGAAACACTAAAAACACCTACCCTCTCCCTTTTGCAGGGTCAACTTCACTCCAGACTCTGCTCCTCACCCCTTCTTATCACTACCAGTTTCACTCAGTCTTTTCAGGCAGGCAATGAGCAGCACAGGGGATTGTGGTCAAAGATATAGTAATGTCTTTCCCCGGTTCCTTCTTTATGTATGTTTTTTTCTGTGCTGCAGTGTTAGTCCTAAGCAGTCTGCAGTCCCTTCGGTAATGTGCCTGCTCCACTGTGGAGCATCTCCCACTCCTCCTGTGGTGTTCCCTCTGTTCTTTCTCTTTTTGTTCACTCCTCCTTTCACTGCTCCTTTATTCCCTTCTCTGTGCCCTTCCCCATCAATGTATTCCTCTCTTAAGTATGTTTTTACAGAGGTGCCACCAGCTTGGCTGATGGTCTCTGTGCTGTGTTCTGTGGTAGGTCTTTTGCAGAGCCATCTGGATCTGTCTGTGTCTAGCACAGTGCAGGCCCTGGCCTCCTTACACAGAAGCCACCCCTGCAGCTCCCTCTCTATCAAAGCCTTGCCACCTACACCAAACACAATCTGGAGTTTTTATTCAACTCCAAGGTACAGAGAAGAATGCATTTCTCTTTCTCTTAGTGACACATCCCCCAAGAAATATTTCTGTAGGTTCCACCTCGGCTGTAAAACCTTCTACAGGAAATTTTGGCAAATGTACCCATGGGGCTACCAAGTATTTTTGGTCTCCAAACTCCAAAAGCTAAACATGCAGTAATGGGTGGAGGTAGTTCCAGGCCCAGACATGCTGCTTTCATCACAGTAAGGCTCCAGGAGGAAAAATAAGTCAATAAAGCACAATAAAGCACACACAATTATCCATTCCACATGGGTGGATAATTGGCAATACAGGGGTATTACTCCTTTTCCCCTCACACTACCTATTTATCATTGACTGATTTGCATAGGCTTCCCCTCTGTTTTAAGAAAGCACAAAATTAATTTATGAGCATGGAATAGGCTTCTACAAATATTCCTCAAATGATAAATATTCTTGGAAAAGAGATGTTGGCTCAAGAGGGTAAAAATATGAATGCAACAGAAATCTCAACAGTCTTGCCATGTCCAGCCCTTGCTGAAAGTTACATATCTATTGTGTTATGAGAAATGACAACTGCTGTTTTACATGTCAACCATTTGCAGTGCTGAGCTAAAGTGATAGCAATTTTAATAATAATAATCTAATTACACTTTGAGTAATTGTGCATATCATATTGAATTCAAAAGCTTTGACTCTGACTTACAGCAGCATCAGAAAATGTTTTGATTCTATAAAGCACAGTACAAAGACTTTCGTCAGCCTACAGCCTTCAGGCACATAGGTCTCTTTCCAAAAATAGGTTAACTCCTTCCACCAAATGGAGAACACCTAAATCAAAACTCTTCAGTGTATTTGTCTGCTATGTATATCGTGTAGCATAGAGAGTACTGTAATTAGTCATCCTTTCCTGGTGGTAATTACTGGAAAAAGTTTAGATCTCAGGAACAGTGTGTCTCTTTTCAAAACCTATCAATCATTTTTAGAATTTGCAGATTATATAAAACATTCTGTATGCTTACAGTCTGTTAAATTTTATTGCTACATTTAGCCTGAGGACCAGAGTTCACTGGCATTTTAGTAATGCAGGGGGATTTAAAATTTATATGCGAAGCTGCTAACTTTATTAAGAGCAATATTATTCTTATTATGCTTTTGCTGTTTCCTTCATTTAAGGAGCCGAACATTAGAGATAAGTGAGTCATCAGCACCCATGTTAAGTAATATTTGATAAGGCAGACTTCCCCAGGCAAACATTTTGATTTTAAGCTCATTATTTTATATGGTTCTAAATCCTGATATGAGTAGTTTGTTCAAAAGAGATACATACAGAAATCTAAACCATTCAACAAGTTTTACATCTGAAGATATAAACACTTTTGCTGCTGTTGCGCAAGTGTTGGCTAGTAATGTATTCAGTTTTGAACAACACAAAATACTGCTTATCCTATCAAAGCATAGAAATCGTAATAGTGCATCATAAGATCATAATAGTGCATCATTAGCTTCTGGTGACTGTAGTGAATTGGAAAGGATGCAGTGGCAAAACCCCCAAAGATTGTGTTACTCTTGATGGTAGAAGTGGGAAAATGTTGAAGTTCCTCTTGTGAGGGTACAGTTCAAAGCAGCAGGCTAATGAATTGCTTCATGTGAAATTCTCAGCCTCTGTCAATGTACCCATTTACCATAGGAATACAAGAAAAAGGTGTCTGGAGTTAAACAGCCTGAAAACCTCTTTGTCTCTATATGAGAACTTGAAAGGGCTAGTTAATGAACAATGAACAGACTCATTACATATTGATCACAATTGTAGTGATGTGTGTGCATGATGGCAAAAACAATGTGCACCATAGTAGAAGACTAAAGAGGGTTTTTTTGGAAAGTAATATTTAACTTTATCAGAGAAGTTACTGTTGACAATTTATTGGTTTTAGGACAAGCCCTCAAAGGAGAGATTACACATAACATAGCATTGTTAAACTCAGAATCTGTGCTACATGAATCATTCCCACAGAATGATGTTGAGACCACTGATGTTAGCTAGCAGAGGTAACAGCATTTTTTCAGTTGCTCTCTGTCATGGAACTCTCAAAGTAGAGACTACCAGTCTCAGGATATTCCAGTAGCAGGACATCACCTCTAACACCTTTTCATTTTCACAGCCATAGCCAGTATTCTGCAGCTGTGCTAGAGGCACATTGTGTGAACTTTGTGGATGTGTATGAGGTAGGAAAGGGAAGGTCTGTGCTACATAGGATAGGAGATCCCAACAATTCCCTAAACTCGCCATAATGTTACTTTGTGGTCAGGTGTATAAAAGAAAATGCAGTATGTCATGGTTTTATGCTATCTCGGTAAATGAGACATGGGAGCTGTGATCACAGGAAGCAATGGAGCTGGTCTATACTAAACTTCCTGGGTTAGCAGATCTTGCTAGTTTCTCTTACCCTTTCCAGGCATCTTTCTAGAAGCTACCTTACTATCACGAAGCTCTACAAAGAAAATTATACCATAACTCTAGAAAGAGGAAGTCCTAAACTGTCATAAAACCAGGTATTTGCAGTGACTTCTTTCCCACTGCATTAAAATCCAACATCATGTGTGTATAGAGGCAGCCATACAAGATATATGCACTCTTCTATCTATGCACTCTATGTGAGGTAGATTTTAAATAGGCCAATGACATTTTCAGTATTTTGCTATAAAAAGCAGTAAGACAGAGTGGAGCTATCTTGAACCTGGCATTTAGCAACTTGCAATAGACTCTGAATATTGTTGCTTCATATCTCCTATTAGAGAAATATTTTCAGTCTTACTGTAGCTATTGTTGCTATGGTTCCCCATGTTGGAATACATGTTTATCTACACATTCCCTTTTGCTTAGGCTACCTCATATGAGAGCAATATGAAAGGAGAGAATGTTTGAAATCTTCATCCTCCAGAATAGGGGAGTCTAGGATGTGCTGATGGAGACTACTTCAGAATAATAGCCTCAAATACACTACCAGGTGGTCTGAAAGAGTGATTTAGGACATACTTCAGTTTTGCAGCTGAATGTCTTGTAAATGCATAAGTTTCATTCTGAGCAAGCTGGCTCATTTTTCAAAGCACAAAAAAATGCATCTCTAAGAAAATGTGGTACTATGCAAAGACTTTTCAGCTTGGTCCATGTCAGTTAGCATTGATTTCAGAAACACTATTCTCTGCTGTTCTGCTTCGGCAGTCTCTTTGTCCTAATTCAAAGTAGTTCTAATGCATTCTGAGATACTGGCAGAATTGTGTCAGTATGACTCTGCACTATCAATCACCTGTAACTGTAAGCTCAGCCCTATGCTACCACTGCTTTACTGTTTTCCAGTATATATGGAGTCCTTCAGGTAGCCTCTTAGTAATCTTTGGAGCAGTATTGAATATATCCACTGACCTTAAAGGACAAGAGCAAAACAGAGCCTGCACTGGGACTGTCCTTTTCAATTAAAGAGAGAGTTATAGAGAACAAAACATCAGTCAAGGTTCAGGATTTACTCTTCAGTGTCTTTCCCAACAAAGTACAAGATTGCTTCTCTCCTCTGTGTTCCACATCTATGTATGCAAGATAAAAGGTACTTCATGCAAGATGCAAAGACTCATAGGCCTGAAGGATGCTATACCCGGAAAAACAGCTCTCCTGAAAGGGGCTAGAATGGCTGCGAATACATTTCAGCTGAGCCAGGCTCACTTGCAAACAAAGTTCAGGAAAAAAAAAATAAAATAAAATGAGGGAATGGAGAAAAGAGCAAGCAACATATTTATTTAGTTCCCAGTGAGTCTTCTACTCACTGGTCCTGTTATCCTTCTCACTGCTCCGAACAGTTCAGGAAGCAGGACTCCCTCACATTGCTCCACAAGAACTGACCTTAGCATGTACTCTGCTACCCCCATGGTGAACTCTGCTTAGAAGCACAGCATAGAACAAAAACTGCAAAAACCCCAACTCAGCTAGATCCTTGGTGGAGGTGTTCTTTGAACTGTCCCTGCCCCCTATAGTCAAATAGAAGCCAGACAAAAACTCTCAGGGGTTTTTGCGGGAGAGAGAAAGTTTTCAATCCAATCTCTCCCTCTTTCTTTTCCACGCAGCACTGACCTAAGCATGCTCCATGCAGCAGGGTCACACAGAGCAAACAATTTTTTGTTGGGGCAGAACTCAGACATGTTTATTTATATAGCTAGACTAATCACTGCAACCTTCTGATGGTCACCATGTGTCTGGCAAACTTCAGCTGCGGTGTTCTGGGAAGCTACAGCCTTGCTTTCTCCCATGCATTCCCCTATGCAGCTCCTAAATGAGAGAGGGAGCACTGGGAGACAATGAGAATCCAGCTTCTATACCTACATATTTAAACAGCCAGACTTTTGCTCCCTCTTTTTTTCTTCCTGTCCACATCCTGCAAATCCAGCAATTGCTTGAGACTGTTCAATGTACAAAGTACAATATGAGGTGAAACGTTTGGAAAGCTAGTGCTGCATTCATTTTCACATGAACTTTCGCACTTAGAAACAAATGCTATTTAAAGTGGATTGTCCCAGGAGTATCTCTCAGTTAGCACAATGCACTTTCCCAGAAGGGGTTCAATTTCAGGTCTTGAACTTGTCCCACGCTCCCAGACCTTCTGGGCAAAAGAGCGTGGCAGAGTCATCAAACCCAAACCCCCAAACCCTAGCTGGGAGCTGGTACTCTGCTTGCTCAGTTATGAGCCATTCAAAAAACGAAGTCAGTGTATCCAGAGGAGGAATCAAACTTGGCCTTCCTCAATCAAAAGCCACCCCCCTGCCACTCCAAGGAAGGGAAATGGTGCTCTAACCACTCCTGGGAAAGAAAACAACTACCCTTCCCACTTTTACCCTTTCCAAAAGAAAACCTCCAAGGAGAGCCATAATTAAAAGAAGGGGGAAATTATAAAGAGCAAGCTGAAAACTACAAGGATTTTTGCTATTTTTTATTTTTTTTTATTTTTTTTATTTTTTTATTTTTTTTTCTACTAGGCTATCTAGAACCTGCAAGACTTCAACCAGTACCTGATTTATTTTTTGTGCTGCTAAAAATCTGCCTTTTGTGGAAAGCATCCAGTTTTGAAAGCTATAGGGGTTGATGTTGATAGGGTATGTGAGGGCCAAAAGGGGAGGGGTTAATCACTGCCTTGCTGCAGAAGGCCCTTTGTTTTGAAAATTCTCTTCTTTTCTCCTGTTTTCTAAAATTATCTGACAAACAATGCAGATGGCTTACAGCAGCCTGTTTCCTTCAAATCAGTGATGCTGTGCTGATTTGTACCTCTGAGGAAACCCATAAAGGTAGTGACAGTGTAATACCTGCTATCATCCCCTGCAGTCTCCAGAAAATTTCTTATTAAAGGTTTTCAGTCTGGCTTTAAAAAGTACTGTTACAACATTTCTATATTCAGGAAAGCCAGGTATCAGCCATGCTATGAGGGTTAAGAAGATGGACAGTTGAGAAACAAGAGCTCAGTTTTGGTATTATTATTTGTTTTCAATATGCAAGACTGAAGTGGTGGGTTCTCAGGAAATGCTTTTGCTAATGTTCTGCAGGAAGAGGACACACTCACCCTGAACATCTGCTTTCCCTGTTTATTTCCACAATACATGTAACTGAGTTTCCTAAACATCCACTAGAAAGAACAGAAGCTGGAGGTTTAACTGCCATTTGGGAGTCTATGGACATGGACCAAGATAAAGTTTGATATCACTGGGGCTTCCAGGCATTCAAAGATGAGGAAACTGATGCAGAAAAGGCTATGGTATACCTTTCTAAATACTTCTCATGGTGAAGAATAAGTAAAACCAGAGAAAATAAATTGGAACATGCTTTTGAACTCACTGGTGACCCTTTAGGCACTTAGTGAAAACATACAACATACACAGTGGTCATATTGATTGGGAAATCAAGCATCAAGCTGAGGAGGGAAGGAAGATAGAAAGGAGAGAGGAGCAAGAAGGGTGGAAAAGAGCCAAGCAACCCACCAAGCTCAGACGTTCAACATACAACTGGGCCTTCCTCACTGAGGCTGCAAAGATGCTATGCAAAGATGTTAAGAGAGACTACTCAAGCTGGAGGCATAGCAATAAAGTGGACTATAGTGTGTATCTCAGTATAAGTCAGCGTCTGTAGCACAGAAATCACTTATGATGATAAGCCTCAGAAGATAACTAGTGAGTGCTCATTCATGGGCTGCAGAAAGTCTCATTGAGGTTCACTCTATCCGCCAAGCTGTCAGTATGGTGTGTTTGTGGCTAAAAATCCTGTATTAAAAGAGACACATGCACCATGATAGAGCAGAATTGAGTGAAAGAGTATTGCCAAATAATACTCACGGTGTGGATATTGCATTAACTTCTTTCTCGTATGGTTACTGCCTTTTATTAAGCTGGTATCAAGGTGTCTTCCCATAAAAAGTCCTCCCTGGCTTTATGTGCACAGTGGAGCACTTTGGGAAAGGACTGGACTGCTTAGTGAGAAAAGAGCTGTTACTGTGCACACCAGGAAGAATTTCCTTTTCATTTGTTCCATTGTTCGTGTATGTTACAAGTACCTGACTACAAAAAGAAAAGACTTAATTATAAGACACAGGCCCCTGAAAAATCAGTTTTATGACTAGAAAGAACCTTAATCTCAGAGATTTATCTTCTGCACACAAACAGTAGGGTTGGCAGGCAACAGATCTGTGCATTTTCAGCTTCTAGCAGATATTCAAGACTACTACAAGAAGTACTTTAAGAAAATGAGAAATATAGAGATCTTTTGCAGCTAAATGGAATAGTAACATTTCTGTTTCTTTAACAGCTGCGCTATGTGGTTTGGTTCTCTGTGCAGTATACAATGACTTAACTGCAATCCCTTCATATATCAGTACTTATACACTGGCAATTTAATTTGTGCAAAGCACTGAACTTTATCCCAATATTTCAGTAGCCAGTTAAAATGGCTCAGTGGTAAACTGAGGAATTCCAAGATTGTCATACAGTGTTAAAGCTTGTAATATCTTTGTTAGCAAATCTGGAGCTAAAGTCAAGGATCTGTTTTCAGACGGAAGACCAAGAGACCCTGTTAATAGTCCTGATACTGAAAGCAGCAGAACTACCTCAGTGTGGTGACTCAGCTGGACTGTTTAGCTTTACTTATACAGAGGGTATAATTACTGTGCTTCAAGCTCCAGGATTACATTGCTCCAGGGCAGTGCATTTTCTTTTGCGGAGGAACAATCATGAGCAAGCACAGATGATGCTTACTCAATGGTCTTTTCATTTTGACATGTCCCCAGAAATGTATGTCCTCCTAAGGGAGAAAACCCTCAGGGCATAGACAGGATATAGAATAAGACTGAAGAGACTTCCAGAGATTAAAAATTGTTTTCACAGTATTATTCTGAACAATTAATTTCATCTCTACCTACAGAGGCTTTCTGGGCTAGTACTCAAAGCCTTTATTGGTAAAAAAAGATGGAGAACATATTTCATAAAGGTTATGCCCATATAGACTTTTTGTAGGTTAGCAGTCATCAGCAGTGATATATACATTTTTCAGAATTCATTTGCAGCAGTTAGTTTAACCTCTTAAAATCTTTGATATCTTCTAGAACTAAAGATGCTTATAAACCTGATAGAGTGGATTGTTAGAGTATGGAGCTATATGGGAGTTAATCTGGACCCTAGGTATAAGGAATCTGTTCTTTTTTATTTTTATTTCACTGGGACTTAAAGTTCAGGGGACATATTTCAGGATATATATTGCAGAATTTAATTCATCCCATGGGTCGCAATTATCTCTGATTTGCACTCCACATAATTCCACTAAATCAGTGCTCCTATTTCATTCCCTATCTCTAGCTACCAGTTAATGTTGTGCTTGTTCTTATATCATCTCTCCCACATAGCTGTGCAAACCTGCTTGCTAATCAGAGCAGAGATGGCGTACATTCCCAATGGGCAGAGAAATGAAGTAATGAACACAAATCCTGTCATCAAGATCTTACTTAAATGTATGGCCCCATTGTTATACATAGCTGCTGACAGAACATATATATGCTTAAAAACTCAACACACTTCTCACTATGTAAAAGCAAGAGGAGAGCTTGGTGTGCCATGATTATGTTTTCCATAGTCATCTCCCCTGTGGTCCTTTCCTTTTGAAAATATCCAGGTGAGAGATTCTGTTAAAGTACTTTCAATAAAGCTGTTTAAGTGTTTTTTCAGCTTCCCCCCC